>CANBKX010000188.1:0-30939 GCA_947369275.1 Nemotelus nigrinus
ACATTCCACAAAAAGTGGTGAGCACTGAAATTAAACTTGACTTAGCGGAGACTCGAACAAGTACACTTAACGTTAAAAATAACACCGAAAACCAAGTCCATACATTTTAGTACACATAATTTTCATTTACTAATTTAACGAATAATGTTACTATTTAAGACCGGAATATGGCACAATAAAGTCAGTCTGAATTGGTAAGCCATGCTTGAATAGGCGACCAAAAAGACGTTGCTCGTACAAGCTAAAAATATATTTTATTTTACATAAGTACGTCTGAGCTGATGCTAAAGGGGCGGTTAAATTCGCCACGCAGAAGCGATGACTACTTATTTGCAAAACGACAATTGCTTTCCTCCTAGCTCGTTTACAAAAATAAAACTTATCTTTTTCGAACACTGGTAAAAGCTAACTGCGCATATCACATACCATTTCATGGCGATCCTGTAACACACGATCCTGCAAACATTCAGAAGCTTTTATGTTTGGAGCTTGCGGTGCATAATGGATAACTCTGAGATCTGGACATTACGAATAACTAAACTGGAGCCCGACAAAATTTTGCAAGCGGATTTTTGCAAGACGACCCTGTAAATTTCGAGCGATGCATATTTCAACTGCTAGAGCGACATCGATTCTTGGACGACTGCAGAAATTATAACCATTAACATTGAAAAATAGATTTAAAATTATAGATAAACATAAACTAAACCATGTTCCTGCGAATTTCGAAACCTGCAGATAGTGGGACCTACGAACTTTTGATATTACGAATTTCGAGCGACAAGAATTCCAAATTCGATTAGCCTCGAGCATCGGGAACTAACTCATAGATCACACATTAATTTAGATTAATGAAATCATTATGAATTATCTAAGCAAAAAAAAATTAAAACTACAACGGCTTGAAAAACAATACTATGTATACCGAAAAACTATAAAATAGAAAATATAATACAAAACATGAAAATTAAATTTTGCAAACAAAATAAAACATTTCAAGTATTGAAAACAGGATTTTCAAGAACATTAAAAACGAAACTGTCAACAAATTTACACGATGGAGGCAAATGAATCAAAATTAGAACCGTTAGTTATAGTATCAAATAATGTAATGCTTCAAATAGGAAGCAAATTGAATGAAAGTGAATAGATGTAACGAACAAAATATAATGGTGTTTCGTAAACAATATAGGGAATTAAAATTCGTTCGATTAATGAACAAAACAATAAATCAAATACAGTAGAATAACAAGAAATATGCATGGTCTGTGGTATGAAAAAAAGATTGTGAAGAAGTAAATAAAGTTAAAAAAAAAAATTCTTAGTTCCAGTAGCGCTTTAAAAAAAGGAAAAACGATTTATATATATGCTTTGATTTTGGAAGATTGAAAGATTATAGTAAGATGAGTAACTTCGATATTGAGGTAGCATTGGAGTGCATACCAATTTTTAGTGGTAATCCGAAAGAACTTGAAGCTTTCCTAACAATAGTTAGTTTACTAAATGAGAGCCTTAATGAAGACGGGAAACACAAATTATTGAAATTTACAAGACATGTAAAATTAGGAACGGTTGTTAAAACACAACTATTATCATTAGATATAAATAGCTACGTTGAACTAGAAAGAGCTCTAGTAAATAGATTTAAAAACAAAAAAAGTCCACAGCAACTTCATACTCAGTTAGCACAATTAAGTCAACGCGGAACAGTTGAAAAATTTGGTGAAAAAATATCTGAGCTAATTAACGAATTAAGTGAGATTCAAATAAGTAGTTTAGGCAAAAATCCATCTCAAGCAGAGAAAAGTGCGATACAGAAGTCAAACGACTCATATGCACTAACCATCTTTAAGAATGGGTTAATCGAAACACTTAAACCCACAATTTTTGCCGCACAGCCTAATACGTTTATAGAAGCAATTCAAATTGCAACTGAATTTGAGTCAAGCAGCAATGTTACAGAAAACATTATGTACGTAAACCAAAGAAACAATATACATCAAAAATTGAATAATAGTTATAGCAACTGCCCAAGCAATAGCAACTGTGAAAGAAACTATTACAACACATATAAGAACAATAATAATTATAGTCAAAATCAAAATAATTATTACAGAAATAACAATAAGAATAATGGAAACAACTATAATTCCAGAAACAAAGTAACAAACCAAAGCTATTATTATAGAAATAACAATAATCCTGAAAGAATTGGAAAAAATTTTATAAACCAGAGAAATGGAAATGCTCAGAACGAAATCACACCTGAAACTTATATAAGCTATTCAATAATCCAAGAAGAGAGCGAAAAACACATCGAAATATTAAACACAAACAAAAAAGATGAACTGATAGATAATATTAAAACAGAAACTGAATCATTGAATGAATACCGATCGATTGAAGTCGAAGGTCCAATAAACGATATACTCAATGATGAAGAAATCATTAAAGAAGCAGTGCAAAGTATTGACATGAACCATATGAGTTCAGAAGCATTAAAAAATATGAAACCAACACAGAAAAACAATACTGATGACAAAAAAGTATTACCATGTACAAGAAAAATAATCATAAACCAAAAAAATACTAGGCAGAAGAAAAATAAAAGAAAGTCTGAAGAAGTACATAAACAAACCCACAACATAAAACATATGAAAGCTGATTTATATAACAGCGACTCGACTATTAAAATTAAAAGTTTGATAAAACATAATATGAAGCCTAAAAAAGCTTCTGTTTGTAACAGCGATTCGAACGCTGATATAGAATATTTGATGAAATCAAAATTCAAAATAGAGTATATTCCAAGAGTGACAATGGAAAATAATAAAATCGCAGTTAGATGCAGTGACAATCCATCGAAATTAGTTTTGCCATTGGAGATGCTGACATCACAAACAACTGAAAAGAATATATCAAATGTGTGCCGAAACAAGAGCCACAAAATCCCAAACACATCTAATATAGAGAAATTCAAAAACATGCTTAAAAGAATGCTACAAAAAATTCAAATACAAAACGAACCGATGAAAATAATCATCTACAAAACACCTAGGAGAATAATTGAAAGCTTAATTCAATTTAATTATATTAATGAACTACAAATCAAGCTTGCAAAATATGAAAGAATAAATTAAAGAAAACAATAAAATTAACTCAGGAATTGAAATAAACTTTTCAACTTTGAAGTAAAATATTTATTCTTTTTTGTAACAGATCGAACATACTTTTCGGAACCTAAGTTTATTCAATCAAATACAACAAAATATTTAAATATAAAAATGAATTCCTTGAATTTTCAAGAAATTTTAGTTAAAAACACCAAAAAACAGCAAAAAGAATACCACAAACCATACAAAATATAAAGAAATTTTGTTAAATCATATATATTAGCGAACAGAAAATTGCACAATTATTTACTAAAGAGATATTATTAAAGTAACACAAATATGAAAATATCATACAAAAATAAACACAAAAAAAGCATATTTAAGCATAAGCATTGTAATTACATTGTTATTCAACACAAAATTGATGAAAACCTTCATACATTCACACATTAATTAATATTTATAGAAATTATTATTTTTTTTACAAGCAAGAATACCAAATTACAAAAATAACATAAAAAAAAAAGCTTTGAGTAGAAAATCGCACATATATTTTAAGTTAAAACTAAACGAAACACTTATGAATTAAATATTCAAGCCTAAGCTTTCTATGTACATAAACAAAAACGTCAAAAAATGTGATTAAAATTGTAAAGTATGGATTTGAGTTCAAAAAAAAAAAAAATTTCCTTTCTACAGAAAAGAAATTTTTTTCCCCAAAGGAGGAGGGTGTTGTGAATACTAATATGTAAAAGCACATAAATGTCAAAACATATCAAATATGTCCACTTTGCGATTTGAGCGACATTCCACAAAAAGTGGTGAGCACTGAAATTAAACTTGACTTAGCGGAGACTCGAACAAGTACACTTAACGTTAAAAATAACACCGAAAACCAAGTCCATACATTTTAGTACACATAATTTTCATTTACTAATTTAACGAATAATGTTACTATTTAAGACCGGAATATGGCACAATAAAGTCAGTCTGAATTGGTAAGCCATGCTTGAATAGGCGACCAAAAAGACGTTGCTCGTACAAGCTAAAAATATATTTTATTTTACATAAGTACGTCTGAGCTGATGCTAAAGGGGCGGTTAAATTCGCCACGCAGAAGCGATGACTACTTATTTGCAAAAACGACAATTGCTTTCCTCCTAGCTCGTTTACAAAAATAAAACTTATCTTTTTCGAACACTGGTAAAAGCTAACTGCGCATATCACATACCATTTCAAGCACTCCAGTTACCAGTAGTGCAGCCATTCTCCGCACTTTTTCAAGCTGCCGTTTGCAAGTAGCCTTAAGAGCAGCCTGCCACCAGAACGCCACCCCAAACAAAAGAACTGGCTCCACCACAGCAGTGTAAAGCCAAGCAACAGTACGAGGCTGCAATCCCCAACTCGCCCCTATGGCCCTTTTGCAGCAGTAAAGTGCGTTGAAAGCCTTCCGAGCTCTTTCTGCCACATTGTACGTCCATAGTAACTTCGAGTCAAGGATCAGCCCTAAGTATTTGACCTTCTGGCTCAAGTTAATGGAGACCCCATTCAATTTGGGTAACTCAAAATCAGGAACTTTGTACCTCCTTGTAAACAGCACTAGTTCCGTTTTATTAGGATTCACATTCAAGCCGCACTCACGACTCCAACGCGAAATTATGTCAAGAGAGTGATTTAACCTCTCCGATAGCGTAGATAAATACTTTCCCGACACTGAAACAGCTATGTCGTCTGCATAAGCAATCACTTTGCAGCCGGCACGGTCCAGCTTCCTTAGAAGAGTATTCACCGTGATGTTCCACAACAGGGGAGAGAGAACTCCACCCTGAGGTGTGCCTGTGCTGACTCCTCGTCTTACGCTGGCATTACCCAGCGTAGAGATTACAACTCTACTTTTGAGAAGCTGCACAATAAAAGCAATCAGCCGTTCATCCACATGCATTACCGAGAGAGCCTCAACAATTGCGTTAGAATTAACGTTGTTGAAAGCCCCCTCGATGACCAGGAAGACAGCAAGCGTATATTCCTTTAGAGCAAGAGATTTCTCAACTTGGTCAATAAGGACGTGAAGAGCAGTCTCCACAGACTTGACTTTGGTATAGGCGTGCTGTGACTGCGAGATCAACATAGGATCGATTGATCGTTTAATATGGTAATCAATGATCCTTTCCAAAATCTTAAGCAGGACTGAGTTAAGACTTATTGGACGATAGTCCTTTGGCTTAACATGAGAGACTTTTCCTGCTTTCGGAATAAACACAACTCTAGTTTCCCGCCAGCTGGTGGGAACATACGAGAAGCGTAAACGAAACAAAGTATAAATTCAATTTTTCGAACGTCCTTCTCGACTTGTCCTCCTCGTTCGATACGAATCTCGTATTCCTATCTCGTCCACGGAAACTGGAATCTTCCCTCTCAGATTTTCCCAGGACCTCAATCGTTTAGTTACTTTTAATGCTGCCGCTTCCAAATTCTCCAGATTACCGTCAGTGGTTATAATTTCCCCAAGTCCATGTCCAAATATGCAAAAAGCCAGAACAAAAGAAGACAACTTATCAGTTTAATTTTGCACCTACAGCTCAAGACCTCCGTCCACTCACCCAATTCACGGCAAAAGAGACCCTCTTTCATTGATCCAGCACACAGAAAAATTTTCCTGGCGGCAGCGGGATTTTCAAATTCCGTTTGGTGCACTCACCTGGATTCGATTTCACTCATCTGAGTGTTGAATTTCGTATTCACCGCACGAACCAATTCGGGACAGTCAGACACGGGACATCTCCACTGACATTTTTCCCCTTTGACGTTTCCGAATGTCAACATTAATAAATCCAATAATTTATCTTGAATTCAGATGGTGCTCCAGGATTTCGGCATCTAATTCCAAGTAGGTGGCTAATTTGTGTTTCAAATCCCATTATTCCGTGAGAAAACATGAGCGCGATCCTCCCGGTAACCTTTGATTCGTTCGTATTAGCTAATATTAGCTTCCGACAGTGTGTTCACGCCACCAAGTTTTCGTGCGAAGATTTGTACGTGTCAAAGTTTTCGGGTGTAAATGTTTCTTGGCGCGTACGCTAGTGTCCTCCGGATCTCGGTTTCCTTCCGCGTATTTCGACCACCCTCCGCATCTCGGGTCCATTATATTGACAACACAGCGTTTACTTTAATCGCCTTTCGACCCGAGGCTTTGAATTAGGGAATCGGCAATTCGGGCATCCGCTCGGTATCCATCGTATGTAGGTCAATTGTTGGCCTAGGTCTGGTGTCGTCGACATTGACGGCTCGGCCCATACGTTGCTCTGCCTTGTCGGTTAATTTGTGTCGGAACAATCCAATTCACGATATCTCATAGGTATCGCTATGTTTTGGCAATGTCGCGATCGGGATTTCATTGTTGATAGTTATGGTGATGTTGTGTGTGACATTGTTTGTCGTGACTTGGTGTTGATTGTTTTCATGTTCTTTGTTCCAGATTGTTTTCATGTTCCAGATTGTTTTCATGTATCTTCGATAGATGTCCATTTGAGTTCGTGTCGCTCGGTGATTACTCGTGTTGTCTTGTTGTAGCTTCTTAGCTAAAACTAACAGCTAACTTAACTATCATATGCGTAAAACTAACATCTAAACTAACAATCTAAACTAACAATCTAAACTAACTCGTGAATTGTGGTTGTAGCCCAATATCTCTTTTAGAGGACGATGGAGATTTTTTTTTACAATGTTGATGGTTCTACAAACCGTGACACCCCCCTTGCTTCAGAGTATTTCATAGAAATACTCGACCATTTCCGTCCAAATTACCGCTGTAATGATATACCATCACGTGCATGAAATAAATCAAAGCAAAACAAACAAGTCAAAATAGAACACCATGTAGTTCATTCATATCGTATACGTAATAGCAGACCACACGTATTATATAGGTCAAGTACTATGCTATACACTTGTGCTCAACTAACCATATCAGGTTTCCGAGTAGCGACCGTGAATATCCATGCCATATGGTATATTCAAATGCAGTACAGAGTCATATTGCGATCGATAATAAATTATGTGTCACTATGGCACGCGATCCAAATATGTTATGTTTTGGTTACAGTGTGAATGAGCGCACATGGCAATAAATCTTGTACGTGTTGTGGCGCTAGAAATGTTGGTCAAGTGTAGCGTGTGAAAGTTGAACACATGTGATTCATATAGATTATTGTGTCATGGGAAATTTGTGTGTTATTGATTTATTTCAGGGCATGCTGAGTTTAGATCATAAAATAGGTTAAGTTATGTTTGTAATGTTTTGTAAAAATCGTATATAAGGAGTGTTAAGAATATTGTGAAAATAGATTCATTTGAGTAAGCGTGCAATACACTTTTATTCTATTGGGTCTCTGCTAGCGAGGTTATTCTTGCGGAGCATAATTCAAGCACGGCAAATGTCTAAGGTTAGCTTTGACATGGTGCCATCAATAACTGCGGCCTCGCCGCTTTGGTAGGTTGAATAGTGGTACAAACCACTCTCCACTGTTGGGTTAGTCTAACCTTTATTCCTCTTCAGTAAGGACCCCGCGACGATACAAAAAAACAGAGAAATATCCCAAGGCCCAACAACGAACTTATCTCGTGACGACCCCATCATATTTCATGGCGATCCTGATGAACGGAACTCTGGAATCTACTATGAAAATTCGGGCAGCTGCATAGAAGAAGAAGGACAGTCAGAACGGGAAGAATACGTCCCTGAGCCAGTGTCGACTACACCATCCTACTACAAGCCCACAGCAATAAACACACTTGGACCCAGACCTAGGAGAATTGAAGAATTCAACAAAAGGAAGGCTGAAAAAGATATATTGGACACCATCCCCAAACCAAGACGGCCACGTGGAGGCAGGAAAACAAAGTTAAAGCGTGAACGAGCGGAACTACACAGATTGGTACGAATTTCTTTTGGGCAGCAGAAAGAGTATTTCCGGAAGAGACTACGGGAACTTAAAGAAGATGGGAAATAATTGCTCGACGGAGGAGGTAACGGTGATACAGGAGTATCAACAATCCTTAACAACAGCAGCAATTTTCTGTATAATATTAGGAATATTCTATGTTTACAATAAAAAGAATAAGGAATATGTAACTAAGAGGTTAAATAGGAGTATAGATGTATAGCAATAATTAAAACAATATATATGTCTTGATACATGAATTTTAAAAAAACTTTTATTTATGAATGTACGTTTCTTTCTTACAAAATTCCAGTCTTACAATAATTATGTATGGACACTTTAGAAGGTTTAATCTTGGAAAACGAACAGGTTTTGAGAAATTTAAGAAAAAGTTCGAAGAATTTATATAGGTTTGAAACTTTAAAAGAAAAATTGAACGATTTACAGGCGCGTAAAGAAAAATTTAGGAAAACAATCAGCAATTTTAATGACGAAAGCTCTGAGGTTTTAGATATAAAACTAAAGTTCAAAGCGGTATCAGCGATATTGGATTGAGAAATCTGGCTACAGCTTGGTAAACAAGGATATTCTGCGGAAGACGTCCAACAAGAGTGCGACATCACCGAAGAATTAGAGACTAGTTTACAAGTACTAGAAGACAAAGCCAAGATGTCTGAGTTTAGTCTAGAGACTGCCATAAAAATAATTCCTACTTTCGAGGGAAAGTATAAGGAATTAGAATCCTTTTTGAAGATAGTAGAATTACTAAATTCCACATTAACCGCTTCAGGAAAAACCCAACTCATAGATTTCGTCACTAAAGTTAAGCTTACCGCGAATGTGAGATTATCTTTGATTAACACCTCAATCAGCACTTTTGAATCCTTAAAAGATGAATTATCTAGCAGGTTTAGAAACAATAAAACAGTACCACAGATTCATTCTATGCTCAGTAACATGTGTCAGAACAGATCTTCTGTTACTACATATAAAGATAAAATTTTATCTTTGGTAGATGAGCTCAATCAGTTACAAGTACAGGGGCTAGGTAATCAGGCTACGGAACCAGAAAAGAAAGTTATCGCGCAAATGAACGATACTTATGCACTCACTATCTTTAAAAGTGGACTTAATGACCAGCTGAAGGGCACAATATTTTCAGCTAGGCCCAAAACTTTTGCTGAGGCAGTATCATTAGCGCAAGAGATTGAGACATTAGAATCTCAAGCTACGAATAGCGTAATGCATATCGGCAATTTTGCAAATAATAGAAATAACCGTGATCGAAGATACAGAAACAATGGCAATGATAGAAATAGCAATGGTTATAGGGATAGAGACAGTCGAAGAGATTTTAGGAATAAAAGATACGATAACCATAGAAATTTTAATAGAAAAACAGATAACAGATCAAATCATTATAGAGATAATAATGATAACAGAGATAATCACCGTAGGAATAACAGATATGCCAACAACCATAGTAATCACCGCAATAACAATAATAGAAGTCTACACGTAATTTCGGACCAGGGAAACGCCCTAGGTTCCGGAGAGGAAATGAGGAACCTCCCGGAATAAATAACATGAGTAAAGAATGTAAAATTTACAGAATAACAGATGGCTGCACGAATTACGTAAGAATTTATAGTGATGGAGCGAATAGACAACTATCGTTCTTAATAGATACGGGTGCAGACGTATCAATTTGTAAAGTAGGTATATTTAAGGCGTTAGAACATAGAGTGAATAGCAAGGATAAAATTAAGTTAACTGGTATTACTAAGGAAGTAACTACGTCTTTAGGTACTTCGAAATTAAACTTATTAATTGGGAACAAAAGGATAACAGAACTATTTCACATTGTAGACGACAATTTTCCGATTAGTACAGACGGTATTATCGGTAGAGATTTATTAGTTAGTTTCATGAGTAAAATAGATTATGAAACATTCACCAATTCTTTTAGTGTGTCAGATGAAGAAATTGTATTACCCATGGATACAAAACGTCAGAACCATTCGGGAATTAATATATCCGCGAGAACTGAAGCAATAGTTCCGATAAATGTAAGCATCGATGAGGATAGCATTGTGCTGAACGCAGAAATTGAGAAGGGTGTTTTCATCGGAAACACTATTATACCAGCCAAAGGTATTCGACACGTAAAGATTCTGAACACAACTGATAGAGATGTAGTCATAAACAACTTCAACATAGAGGTTGAACCACTAAAAAACTACAAGGTATATGCAGGAAGACAACAGAGAGGTGATCAGAAGCGTTTCGAGAAACTGCTGGGAGTTATAGATAAAGATAATTTGGACAAAAGATCTATGGACAGCTTGCTTGAGATAATCAAAGAATATCAAGATGTTTTTCACTTGGAGGAAGAGAAATTGACAACAAACAATTTCTACAGACAAAAGCTGCAGATGGCAGACGATAGTCCGGTCTACATTAAGAATTATAGGCTACCTCAAGCTCAAAACGAAGAAATATTACAACAAGTCAGAGACTTAGAAGACAATGATATTGTCGAACCGTCAGTAAGCCCATACAATTCACCACTTTTGGTTGTACCAAAGAAGACTTCAGATGGTAAAGCTAAGTGGAGACTTGTAGTGGATTTTCGTAGATTGAACGACAAAATCATCAATGATAAGTTTCCTTTGACTAGATTGGAAGACGTTCTAGATAGACTCGGTAGAGCGAAGTATTTCTCAACTTTGGACATGACTAGTTCATTCCACCAAATCGAACTTGAGAAAGAATCTAGACCCGTCACCGCGTTTTCGACCAGTGATGGTCACTATCAATTCAAGAGACTACCATTTGGATTAAAGATTTCGTCCAACAGTTTCCAACGGATGTTGACGATAGCTTTGAGTGGTTTAAGTCATGAGGCATTCCTATACGTAGATGACATCATAGTTTTTGGATGCAGTGTCAAACACCACAATGATAATCTTCGCAAAGTGTTACAGCGAATGCGACAGTACAACTTGAAGTTGAACCCTGGGAAGTGTCACTTTTTGAAATCGGAAGTAGTGTATTTAGGGCATTTGATAACCAGTGAAGGTGTTAAAACAGACCCATCTAAATTTGAGACGATCAGAAACTATCCGGTTCCGAAATGTGCAGATGAAGTACGCAGATTTGTTGCGTTTTGCAACTACTACAGGCGTTTTATTCCGAATTTTGCCGGAATTGCCAAAAGTTTGAACTCGCTATTGAAAAAGAACGTTACATTTGAATGGACCGAAGAATGTCAAAAAGCGTATGAAACACTTAAGAATAAATTAATTGAGCCACCAATTTTGCAATATCCAAATTTCGAAGAACCATTCATTTTAACGACTGATGCATCTAATTACGCATTAGGCGCTGTATTATCGCAAGGTGAAATAGGACAGGATTTACCAATTTCGTATGCAAGCAAGTCGCTAGCAAAGCACGACATCAACAAACCAGTCATAGAAAAAGAACTTTTAGCCATACATTGGGGCATAAACTTTTTCAGACCCTATCTCTACGGAAGAAAGTTCGTAGTTGTCACAGACCATAGACCACTAGTATCTTTATTCACCCATGCAAATCCTTCATCAAAACTCACTAGAATTAGAGTTGACTTATCGGATTATGATTTCACGATTGTGTACAAGAAAGGCAGCATGAACACGAATGCTGATGCCTTGTCAAGAATTGAGTTGGATTCTGACTCTTTAAAAGCATTGATACCTCCAGTTATAGATGAAACAGCAAAACGTAAGCTATTAGCAATTACAAGGGGCATGGCAAAGAAAACAGAGGATAAAAAGCAAGAAACCCGCAGCGAAAGCAACCACGTAAAAGTAGAACCTGATCAATTCTATTGTTGGGATTGCACTAGCTTGTCGGATATCACCGGTGTTATGAAGTTAAAATTTATCCTGCGCAATGATGAAAATAAAAGTATTGATATCGTACGTACGAAAGATATTGTAAAAGTATATTGTAGCGATATATCTAACGTGAAACCAGTTTCCGTTAATGCAAAGCTAACAATAAATAGGGGTACCCGCAGACACAAAAGTAATGAGAATAATAGTGATAATCCACATTCAGAACACGTTTTGATTATGGAGAAACTATTAGATTTTGCTAGACGTAACAAAATCCAAGTACTCTCATTAACAAGTGATGATGTTATATTAAAGTCTATAGACAAGGAAGAATTTAAGAAAGTATTTAACCTGTTGCAACGAAAAGGTAAAGATAATGCGCATACGAAGCTAAGAATAATGATATACAAGCCACCCGCTAGAATAACGAATAAAGATGAACAGGTGAAATTAATAGAAGAATATCACAATTCACCGCACGGAGGACATTTAGGAATTCGCAAAACTTTGTTAAAGCTAAAACAAAGATATTGCTGGAAGAACATGAACAGTATGGTTAAATCCCACATAAAGAATTGCACACCTTGTCAAATAAACAAACAGGTGAGACACACAAAAGAAGAAATGATGAAGACCGACACACCAACTACGAGTTTTGAAACAATACAAATAGATACCGTAGGTCCACTAAGGATATCTAATAACTATAGATACATATTAACCTTACAATGTGAACTAACTAAATTTGTAGTAGCGTTCCCAATAGAAAATAAAGAAGCACAAACCATAGCTGTAGGAATAGTTAATGAGCTTATATTAAAATATGGACATTTCAAAGTACTCAAGTCTGATTTAGGTACTGAATTTACAAATAAGCTTATGAACAACATCTGTGATTTGCTAAAGATAAAACAAATATTTTCAACACCATATCACCACCAAACTTTAGGAGTAGTAGAAAGGAATCATCGAGTACTAAACGAATATATGTATTCGTTTGCTGATGACCAACAATGGGACAAATGGGTTCCATATTACACATTTGCGTATAATACAACCCCAAATGTAGATACAAACTACACTCCATTTGAATTGATTTTCGGTAAACTTCCATATTTACCAAATGACATAGTTGATAATCAAGATGTAATTTACGATTTAGATGATTATGCCAACGAGTTAAAGGCAAGATTGAGGATGTCGATCAATAGAGCACGAAGTTTGATTGAAAAAGTTAAAATCAAAAGAACAATGAACCAAACAAATATACATTCTTTGAATCCTAAAATAGGAGATTTCGTACTTTTGAAAAATGAAAATAGAAAGAAACATCAACCGCCATATAAAGGTCCATATAGAGTATTGGACATGGATCACTGTAATGTCACTTTAGACATAGCAGGAAACCGTAAATTAGTGCATAAAAACAGATTAAAACCTTACCACACATGTAATATAAACGACAATGTAGTTAAATAAAAAAAAAAAAAAATATATATATACGAACCTACATATAAAAATTTTTTTTATAGAAACGTTCAGGATGATACGCATTATGTTAAGTTAAGCTAAGTAAGCATTATTGTAAATAAAAAAAAAATATATTGAACCATAAAAAAAAAAAAAAAAATATATTGAACCTACAAATAGAGAAATTTTGTTATATCTTAAAGTATATTAATAATGATAAATTTTGTTATGACTAAAGATAAGAGAATATTATTGTAAAAACCCCTTCTGGGATTATTGAACCTAATGTTGTGATTAGTCTTCATTTTTTTTGTTGCAAATGAACCCTAATCAAAAAAAGGGTAAAAGTGTAATGATATACCATCACGTGCATGAAATAAATCAAAGCAAAACAAACAAGTCAAAATAGAACACCATGTAGTTCATTCATATCGTATACGTAATAGCAGACCACACGTATTATATAGGTCAAGTACTATGCTATACACTTGTGCTCAACTAACCATATCAGGTTTCCGAGTAGCGACCGTGAATATCCATGCCATATGGTATATTCAAATGCAGTACAGAGTCATATTGCGATCGATAATAAATTATGTGTCACTATGGCACGCGATCCAAATATGTTATGTTTTGGTTACAGTGTGAATGAGCGCACATGGCAATAAATCTTGTACGTGTTGTGGCGCTAGAAATGTTGGTCAAGTGTAGCGTGTGAAAGTTGAACACATGTGATTCATATAGATTATTGTGTCATGGGAAATTTGTGTGTTATTGATTTATTTCAGGGCATGCTGAGTTTAGATCATAAAATAGGTTAAGTTATGTTTGTAATGTTTTGTAAAAATCGTATATAAGGAGTGTTAAGAATATTGTGAAAATAGATTCATTTGAGTAAGCGTGCAATACACTTTTATTCTATTGGGTCTCTGCTAGCGAGGTTATTCTTGCGGAGCATAATTCAAGCACGGCAAATGTCTAAGGTTAGCTTTGACATGGTGCCATCAATAACTGCGGCCTCGCCGCTTTGGTAGGTTGAATAGTGGTACAAACCACTCTCCACTGTTGGGTTAGTCTAACCTTTATTCCTCTTCAGTAAGGACTCCGCGACGATACAAAAAAACAGAGAAATATCCCAAGGCCCAACAACGAACTTATCTCGTGACGACCCCATCATATTTCACCGCGATTTAAAATTCTCATTTGACCCGCAATTCCCGAAGTCCGACTCAAGTTTCCACTCTTTTCGCGTGGCCTTGTTCTGTTCATGAAATATACGCGCCTCTCTGTTATTTGAATTCTGGATTTACTGTCACAATAACACACAATCTCATTCTCGTCTCAACACTTACACATACTTCTTTCGTACAAGGCCCTATTCTTCTAACTATCGCTTTCCTTGTATGTTTACATGTTGCATGTTTTCGATTTGCCTGGTGCGGGTACTTTTACAAATATCATTTAAAATTCTAATGCCCTTTGAACTCGTTTTTAGGATAACCATTCCTACTACCGCCAACGGAAAAAAATTGAAAAGCCAACAGCGAAAGAAACGAAATGAATATGAAAAGAAACACAGCAGGAGAGAACAAAGAAAAGAAAAAGAACGAAGGAAAAAGGAAAGGAAATAAAAGCTAAGTCGGACTCACCACCAACCTGAGGGTTGCTTTCATATACAAGTCAATTCTAATCTCATGATAATACCTATAAACTAACCCTAGAATATATAACTAAATATAAAACTAATACTAGGCTTACTTATAACTAACCCTTCACCATATATCTTCACAATCCTTCTATTAATCCAACACCAAAAAGACTTATTAATAGTTAATTCTGCTCGCTGTAGCCTAACGTTATTGTAGTTTAGTCCCTCCACCACTCATTAATACCTTAACTTCCCCTAGCAAATTCGAGCTCCAGCTAATGATACCCATACGAATTCATCCAAATCTAAATCACGGCACGTACCGCTTAAGGTCTTTAGCATGCCATGTACCTGCGCTGTTTCCCTTTTCGTCTAGTAAAATTCGTTTAAGTTCGTATGGACTCGAGATGAAAGTATCCTTATCAGAAAAACTGAACAGGGTAGAGTTTTCAAAATTAATTGTGAAGCAGAATTAGATATCAATCACCTAAGATAAGTCTTAAACTAAAGTTGTTTTCATAAATCATTTTTCTTCTTTTTACACATTGTTAATGGATTTGTTCAATGAAATACTTACTAATAACGATATCGAAACACACATCGCTAAATGTGCAACTGAATGCAAGCAATTATTTAGCAGTTCTGATTGTAAAGGGCTAAAGATTCTTCATTTAAACATTAGGAGCATAAAAAAAAATTTTGATGAATTAACCATATTACTAAATGAATTAGATATTAGCTTAGACGTAATTGTGTTGTCGGAAACGCACCACGGTAGCTACTTGGTCGATTTTGACATCATGTCACCATCCTTCAATATAGCTATGTATTCGATGTATTATACATCTCAATGTCTCAACAAAAATGATGGGGTTTTAGTTTACATTAAGCAAACAATCAAGCACACATGCGACGAAATCAGCACCCAAAACTTTACTGGCCTTCAATTAAATATAGAAATGACAAATAATAAAACTGCTAGGATATTTGCGATTTATAAATCACCAGCTATTGACAATGATAGCTTCATTTCAGATATTTACAATACAGTTATTTGCACAGACCATACCTCTATCGACATTATAATAGGTGACATCAATATTAACTTATTAGATAATACCAATACAACTAACAACTATCTGACAAGTCTTAACAGCATAGGTTACGTATCGCAAATAAATAAACCGACTCGAATAGATGGTATCAGCAAATCATGCATTGACCATATCCTGCTTAGGAGTAACTCCCCCCAGTGCCATGCTACACCTATTATTTTACAAAACTCAATAACAGATCATTTCACAACTCTAATTAAAGTTCAAATTAACTGCCAGGAATCAAATACCAACTCAGTAAGTAGACGAACGACCAATATTATTAATTTTAATGAAGTAAAAAGGAAACTTGGACTAATCGATTGGGACCTAGTTATCAATAGTGCTGATGATGCTAACTTATCTACTCATAAATTTATACAGTCTATCTGCAACACAATCAAGCAATCTACAACTTCCAAATTGATCCCGAAAAAACTCACACCCCTGAAGCATTGGATTACTGTGGGTATAATCGTATCAATAAGGAAAAGAGACGAAATGAAAAAAAGAATTAACAGGCAACCATTCAGCACCGACCTAAAAGCTTACTACATTAAATATAGAAATAAATTAAATGCCATCAAAACAGCAGCTAAGAGAAATTGGTACCAAAAACAAATCAACAACGCTAATAACAACAAGAAGCTATGGGAAATAGTTAATGATATGACAAATAGTAAGATTCCCAAAAATATTCCATTGAGTTTAATTGACACACTTCATCCCGAGCTAGCTTCATCATCTGAGAGTGTAAAGAACACATCCCTTGCTAAACATTTCAACAATTATTTCATAAACATAGGAGAGCAAATAGCAAAGAATTTTGATAACAACAGCGATGACGTTTCACCAACCACAAATACCATCCTCTCTAACTTTCATCTTCACAAAATAGACAGTAATGAACTGCATACTGTAATAAGTTCATTTAAAAAGCAGTCATCTCCAGGTTGGGACAGTTTAAGTAATAGAACAATTCAATCAATTAAAAATAACATTATATCCCCCTTGACGAAACTGCTCAATAAATGTCTAAATGAAGGAACCTTTCCGTCTGACTTCAAAAAAGCTATTGTTATCCCTATATTCAAAGGAGGAAATCGTCAGGACGTGAATAACTACAGACCCATATCGCTTCTACCCATACTTGCAAAAATATTTGAACGATGTATAAAAAATAGATTAACTAAATACTTGACGGAAAACAATGTACTATCTAAAAACCAATACGGGTTTCAAGAAAAATTAGGTACAGAGGATGCAGTACTAAAGGTCATAAACTTCTTGTATTCTGAAATCGACATCAATAATAAGCCTTTAGCTGTATTTATGGACATAAAGAAAGCATTCGACACGGTACCCAAAAACCTGCTGTTAAAAAAACTGAGTGCGATTGGCATCATAAGTAAACCCCTAAAATTACTGAGCTCATACCTAAGCCAAAGGCAACAAAGAGTCAAAGATAACAACGCTTATAGTGACTGGTGTTTCAAATCCGATGTAGGTTTACCACAAGGGACTGTCCTTTCACCATTGTTATTCCTCATTTATGTAAATGATCTTTGCAATTTGAACAAAAGTGCACTTAATAGTAAAATAATATCCTTTGCTGACGACACGGTAATGCTGATTTCGGCCCCAAGCTGGACAGAGAGTTTCAGGTTATGCCAAGTTCACATGGATAATGTACTAAGGTGGTTACGCAGTCACCACCTCAAACTAAATACAGATAAAACTAACATAATTGCGTTTTCTCTCACAACTACAGGTCAGCCTAACGTACGTATTCTTCCTTTACACGACCAAAACTGTAGGCATGGAGACAACATGGCATGTAACGTCAAATGTAAAGCAATCCGTGTTGTAGACCATGCCAAATATCTAGGGGTGACTATCGATAATAATCTCAAATGGAATAATCACACAAAAGAAGTTAACGCTAAGTTAAGGCGTACACATTTTTTATTCTTTAAGGGATTTATTGACGATAGATCAACTAAAAACTATTTATTATGCGCTAGTCCAATCTGGTCTGCAATACGCCATTGCTGCCTGGGGTGGCACCTTTTCTACCCACCTCACAAACTTAAAGTCAACGCAAAGACAGATTCTAAAAGTAATCTTCCAATTGCCCCGTAGATTTCCGACAGCTGAGCTCTTCGCCATAGCAAAAGTATTTGATATTAAAAAACTTTACTTAGCCGCTACTCTCTTTTATACCTACAAGTATGTAAAACCGAACAATGCTCAAGATTACCTCGCCACAAGAACAAACCGTAATAATATGGTAGTTCCCGCTTGCCGTAAAACGCAAACACAAAAATTTGTTTCCTACATTGGACCTAAGTGTTTTAATAAACTCCCTGAGTATTTAAAGGGTATTAATCCGTTTGAAAGATTCAAATTTAATGTGAAAAAATGGCTCCTAACACTATCTAATGAAGAATTTAAAGCAACTTTTAATTTTATTTAAGTCCACATTGTAACTAATCTTCTATCTATAAATTGTTAATCTAAGATCTAAGTGTTAACCATTACAGATAAGACATAGACCTAAGAGTTGAATAGGCCTCCTTGCACAAGCGATGCTTATAAGGAGGCTACTACACAGGTTAATTATAGTATGTAAGCCTTTCCGTTTTTATGAATAAATAGGTCGCGGGTGGGCGCCACTCGCTTCTAATCCGAATCACTGCCAAGCTAACGTCGCCCTGAAGCGAGAAGAGGATGACGGCCTGTTTTGCACAACCCCGTATCGTTAACGATAATGACAACCCCGCACAATTCACGTTCACACACTTTATCGCAACCAAATGATAATAATGCTACGTTATTTTCCAACGCGTTACCATTCAATGGTAATCTTCTCAAAATTCCTTCTTTCTTATAGAATTTCATCAAATATAATTCACAATATTTTTTTTTTTTCCTTACTTGCTATCTAACCTGCTGATTCCGGGTGTAACTATTCAGGATCGCCGCGATGCACTTATTCCCGCGATGGGGCCCTTTCCGCCGATCGATGCTCGAAACAAAATATAAATTTAATTTTTCGAACGTCCTTCTCGACTTGTCCTCCTGGTTCGATACGAATCTCGTATTCCTATCTCGTCCACGGAAACTGGAATCTTCCCTCGCAGATTTTCCCAGGACCACAATCGTTTAGTTACTTTTAATGCTGCCGCTTCCAAATTCTCCAGATTACCGTCAGTGGTTATAATTTCCCCAAGTCCATGTCCAAATATGCAAAAAGCCATAACAAAAGAAGACAACTTATCAGTTTAATTTTGCACCTACAGCTCAAGACCTCCGTCCACTCACCCAATTCACGGCAAAAGAGACCCCCTTTCATTGATCCAGCACACAGGAAAATTTTCCTGGCGGCAGCGGGATTTTCAAATTCCGTTTGGTGCACTCACCTGGATTCGATTTCACTCATCTGAGTGTTGAGTTTCGTATTCACCGCACGAACCAATTTGGGACAGTCAGACACGGGACATCTCCACTGACATTTTTCCCCTTTGACGTTTCCGAATGTCAACATTAATAAATCCAATAATTCATCTTGAATTCAGGTGGTGCTCCAGGATTTCGGCATCTAATTCCAGGTAGGTGGCTAATTTGTGTTTCAAATCCCATTATTCCGTGAGAAAACATGAGCGCGATCCTCCCGGTAACCTTTGATTCGTTCGTATTAGCTAATATTAGCTTCCGACAGTGTGTTCACGCCACCAAGTTTTCGTGCGAAGATTTGTACGTGTCAAAGTTTTCGGGTGTAAATGTTTCTTGACGCGTACGCTAGTGTCATCCGGATCTCGGTTTCCTTCCGCGTATTTCGACTACCCTCCGCATCTCGGGTCCATTATATTAACAACACAGCGTTTACTTTAATCGCCTTTCGATCCGAGGCTTTGAATTATGGAATCGGCAATTCGGGCATCCGCTCGGTATCCATCGTATGTAGGTCAATTGTTGGCCTAGGTCTGGTGTCGTTGACATTGACGGCTCGGCCCATACGTTGCTCTGCCTTGTCGGTTAATTTGTGTCGGAACAATCCAATTCGCGATATCTCATAGGTATCGCTATGTTTTGGCAATGTCGCGATCGGGATTTCATTGTTGATAGTGTTGCGGGACAGCTGTGAACAGCCGCCACCACAACAGAAATTTTTAGCCTGACCATCTACCCTCGCGTGACTTTATGTGCCGGCTAGACACCGGTGTCGTGGGTAGGTTGAGGGCAGGTCAGGCCCTAGCTGTGTCACGCGTACGGACAAGGACCAACATAAAAAAAAAGATCAAGGTGGGAAGAAAGGAGCCCACTTTATCATGGCTCCACTGAACCTATTTGCTTGGAGACTCCAAATCCGCTCCTTTTCACAATATCCATACAAAAATAAAAAACCAAAAGTTTACCGGAATAAAATAATTCAATATAATATGTACATGTAAATACAAATAATCATCTATAAAATAATATTCCCAAATTAAAGTAATACAAAGAAGAAAAAAATGAAATAAAACCAACGATAATATAGTATGTGAACGTGAAAATTAAAATTATACGGATTTTCTTAAATAATACTAAATGAAATTCAAATTTAAATAAAAACAATAAAAAAATATATGAAATATTAAAATAATTACAAATAAACTTACTCACCAGAGGACTCCAGATGACGGTACCGTTGCTGGAACCACTGTAAAGTTATTTTTTTTTTTTGTTTTTTTTTTTTTTCAAATTAACACAATTCATTTTTATTCAAATTAATATTATATAAGAAATTATTAACGAATTTTAATATTCAACTCATTTCCGCAATCTAAATACTCGTCAAATCCACAGGCACCAATACTCCTATCGCCACAATACTCCTATCGCTTCTCCAAATTTCCAATAGATATATACATACGATCCACCAACAGATCGCAAAATATAAATTGGTGTAATAGTTATCATAGCGCCACCAACCAATACATTATCAGTACTATACATCTTCTTTGTCAGTAAGTGAAGAACTACCGTAGCAGCAACTTTATTGCTATAGAAAGGCCGACATTATCATCAATCCGGGATAATTGGAACCTCCGAAAACTGTTCCAAGTCGTTACCACGCACAATCATTGAGCCAGATGTGCGATGGATAAAAAATTCTCCTCAGTTAATTACCGAGTTGTTCGGTAATTGAAAAAAAAACGCCTCAATCACAACACTTTCAAATCTCAACACAGAGAAAAGCCGCTTTAGCACTTCGAGGATCCGCTACACCGTTCAAACACATCGAAAGCTGCTGCAGCATCAAAACTGTTAACAGCCGGATGATTTTTCAGCTCCTTCCGAAGATCACAAATATAATCGATCACATGCTGAATTATCTCCAACTTAGATAGTTTCCGATTTTTCGGCATAAACGGTACGAGGTCTTTTATATTTGGATTTCGCCATTTTCGCCGTCACGATGTCGCGAAACACGACCATTAATAACTGTCGTACGGATGCACCTGTCGCACAAATTATTAAAACTTATTTTCGTGACAGGGGTCACACACTTGTTGGTTATTAGAAATTCTTCAGAAAATTCCCACGGCGACAGCCAGCGCTGCCGCCGCGAACCAATGCTCAAACTTGACTCCCTCCCAGTCAGCATCCATGAGACTTGCTTCGCAAGCCGCCACGTACCGTTCTCAGCTGTGCACCTGTTGCACAGCACACCAAGCAGCACTCAACATTTCCAGTTTCGCTGGCCTGATAACGCAGCTGATTCAAGTTTCGTTGCAAATCAGCTGCGCTCAGGCCAGTGAACCCAATACAATGCAATGCAACATTCGACAATCAAACGCATATACATAGCCTGTTTTTGGATGGCTATGCAATGCACCTGACTATCGAATGCAGCATTGCATTCGCAATATTTGGAGCTGTGTGTGCGCGTGGTGGCGGCAACGCTGTTCCGTAACAGCGTGGGGACGACCCAGACCCTGAGATCTCATCCGGTCGGGCATTAGATAAGAGAAAAAAAAATAGAAAGAGAAAAAGATAGAAAGAGAGAAAAAAAATTAAAAAAATTAATAAAACACAAAGCTAACTAACTACTATCTACTCCTTACCTAAACGTCATTACGTCTTTCCAAAGTCGACCATTCCTTTGGAAAGAGGTAATGACTCCTATAAATAAGAATAAACCTACTTGTGAACCTATTCATTGCATCCCTCCAAGGCTAACAGGTCACTGAAGCCTTGAAAAGAGGCAATGATACCTAACTCTAAACCTTAACGCTATTCATTATGTCATCTCAAAGTCTATGCCCTTTGAGATGAGATAATAATATGAAAAAAACAAAATAAGGAAAACAAAATTAAATACTACCCTAAACATTGCATCCTCTCAAAGCTAAAGAGTTTCTAAAACTTTGAAAGGAGGCAATGATTCTAATAACTAAAACTAATATAATCTTAATGTAAGCATTGTTTCCTCCCAAAGTTAATTCTAACTTTGAAAGGAGTCAATACACCTATGAATCTAATCTAAATCTAATCTACCATAACTTTAATCTTACCTAACATACGATAAATTTAATTCTAAATCCTAACCTAATTATTACATCCTCTTAGGAGGAGATAATAACGACTAAAATTATCTTAATAAAAAAAAACGTATCATTTCATCTCGCCAAAGCTAATAACGGGGTTAAGCTTTGTCGAGAGGCAATAATAGTTTGTTGTTAAACCTAATACTAATTATTATATTATTGAAACTAAACTAAACTTAAAATAAACAAACTATTGTGTCTCCCCAAAGCTACTTAATGAGAACAACTTTGGCGAGAGACAACAGCGTACCTAATCTTACTCTTACAAGTGAAACAGTCATTGTGTCTTCCCAAAGCGTTACAAGTCCCTTTGAGAAGAGACAATAATGTTACACTACACGCTAAACCTAACAAAACTAAAATAAAATTGTAAGACTAACCTAATAAGATTTAAAAAAAACAAAACCAAAAGACTTAATCATAACCCGTGGATTGAGATACTCAGGACCCATGCCGATGATGAAGCAATGGAGCCGTCCCGCATGAGTGAGCATTGGTGAAAACATGCTCAAGTCGGACAGCTGTCAGAACCAGTAACGTGGGGTGCAAGTGCTGCTAGATGGAGGAATATTTGCAGCGCCAGGCTTCGAGTTCTGAAGGTGCTGTTATTCTCAGAGTGGCGACTTTCGGTCTTGCGGCTCATTAATATAATTTCGAAATAAATCAACCCTGATACGAACTACTAAGGATATATCAAATTAGAAGAAATGCAAATAAGAGTATAAAGCAAAATAAACTAATCCTAAATGTCACAAAAGATGAATTATTAGCAAAAAAAACCATCCAAGTAGAAAACCATATGTATGATTACCTCTAACCTCATCAAAACTAACTATAACTTAAATTCACCAACATTTTGATCTTTAATAACAGAGGTTTTCTTGAAAAAACTGAGCCCACCAAAGTCTAACAAAAACTTCAATCACAGAATTCAATTAACCTTCATATCAATAAACGAAACAAAACCTTATAAAAAAATTCAGGAAACTTAGCCTTCAAAAATTCAAAATAAATTTAACTTAGATCGAACGATGGATAACTATAATAAAACCATCATAATTACTAAATCAAAGCTGCAAAGTCAAGGCAACCTTGCCAACCTATTTCCATAAATCTTATGTGTATAAAATGAAATAAATGAAACCTTCTTCAAAATAAACTTCAAGAACTTGACCTTCCGAAATCGATAAAAAAAAAATCCACAGATGAAAGTAAAGATCAATCCAATAAACAATAAAAGAAAAAAAAAATCGAGCTACCAAATCGCGCAGATGAGATTATTTAGAATAAACAAAACAAAATGATTAAATGAATAAATGAGGGCCAAAACCGAGAAGAACATTGTTCATAAAAATCTAGGTTCAATGAAACCAAGTGTCAGTGGGCAGTTAAGGATGGGAGGAAAGGTATAAAAATTGGGAACAGAAAAAAAATAAAACAAAAGGATAGAGGTAAGACGAACCATGATTCCGGGTGGAGCAACCCAGAAGATGCCGGAAGGGAACACCCAATTCGAAATAGATGACATATTGTCATCGACAGCTATTGCTGGATATGGGGTCCGCAAGGCATCGACGGAATCACCCCAACAACCTGACGAGAGTGTAGAGGCGCCACTCAATTCAAACAACTTAGTCAAGCTAAGCGACTCGCAAATGAGGATATGAGTGACGGCACTACCCCCATCAGGCCCAGAACCACAGTTCAATCTTCCTGTGTAAACATTTGACACACACAACAGCTGAATAGGCGCCACTGTTGTGGTAGCGACCGTTCACAAGCAAAGAAAGAAGAGGAAAAAAAAAAATTGAAAATTACGCGAAAATGAAACAAAATTTTAATAAATGTAATCCAAAATGAATGATCTGATAAAAATGCCATCTACGGCCAAAGAAACAAAAAAAAAAAATAGCTGAGGCAACCAAGTGCTCCCGAGAACAAGTGTCACCCCAGCCTATCAGAACATCCATTCGGAGCAAGAGAAGTTAACAAAAAAAAAATAAATGAAATTCAAAAATAAGTGAAAATTAACAGAAAAAAATGAATCAAATACAAGTTAAAACTAATGAAATTCCGGAAAATCTAAAGCCAATTATTGCGCGATTAAAACTACTCAAAATAATAATACAAATATAATAAAAACTAAAACCGAATAACCAACATTGGTTTGGGCGCCATTTGTTGCGGGACAGCTGTGAACAGCCGCCACCACAACAGAAATTTTTAGCCTGACCATCTACCCTCGCGTGACTTTATGTGCCGGCTAGACACCGGTGTCGTGGGTAGGTTGAGGGCAGGTCAGGCCCTAGCTGTGTCACGCGTACGGACAAGGACCAACATAAAAAAAAAGATCAAGGTGGGAAGAAAGGAGCCCACTTTATCATGGCTCCACTGAACCTATTTGCTTGGAGACTCCAAATCCGCTCCTTTTCACAATATCCATACAAAAATAAAAACCCAAAAGTTTACCGGAATAAAATAATTCAATATAATATGTACATGTAAATACAAATAATCATCTATAAAATAATATTCCCAAATTAAAGTAATACAAAGAAGAAAAAAATGAAATAAAACCAACGATAATATAGTATGTGAACGTGAAAATTAAAATTATACGGATTTTCTTAAATAATACTAAATGAAATTCAAATTTAAATAAAAACAATAAAAAAATATATGAAATATTAAAATAATTACAAATAAACTTACTCACCAGAGGACTCCAGATGACGGTACCGTTGCTGGAACCACTGTAAAGTTATTTTTTTTTTTGTTTTTTTTTTTTTCAAATTAACACAATTCATTTTTATTCAAATTAATATTATATAAGAAATTATTAACGAATTTTAATATTCAACTCATTTCCGCAATCTAAATACTCGTCAAATCCACAGGCACCAATACTCCTATCGCCACAATACTCCTATCGCTTCTCCAAATTTCCAATAGATATATACATACGATCCACCAACAGATCGCAAAATATAAATTGGTGTAATAGTTATCATAGCGCCACCAACCAATACATTATCAGTACTATACATCTTCTTTGTCAGTAAGTGAAGAACTACCGTAGCAGCAACTTTATTGCTATAGAAAGGCCGACATTATCATCAATCCGGGATAATTGGAACCTCCGAAAACTGTTCCAAGTCGTTACCACGCACAATCATTGAGCCAGATGTGCGATGGATAAAAAATTCTCCTCAGTTAATTACCGAGTTGTTCGGTAATTGAAAAAAAAACGCCTCAATCACAACACTTTCAAATCTCAACACAGAGAAAAGCCGCTTTAGCACTTCGAGGATCCGCTACACCGTTCAAACACATCGAAAGCTGCTGCAGCATCAAAACTGTTAACAGCCGGATGATTTTTCAGCTCCTTCCGAAGATCACAAATATAATCGATCACATGCTGAATTATCTCCAACTTAGATAGTTTCCGATTTTTCGGCATAAACGGTACGAGGTCTTTTATATTTGGATTTCGCCATTTTCGCCGTCACGATGTCGCGAAACACGACCATTAATAACTGTCGTACGGATGCACCTGTCGCACAAATTATTAAAACTTATTTTCGTGACAGGGGTCACACACTTGTTGGTTATTAGAAATTCTTCAGAAAATTCCCACGGCGACAGCCAGCGCTGCCGCCGCGAACCAATGCTCAAACTTGACTCCCTCCCAGTCAGCATCCATGAGACTTGCTTCGCAAGCCGCCACGTACCGTTCTCAGCTGTGCACCTGTTGCACAGCACACCAAGCAGCACTCAACATTTCCAGTTTCGCTGGCCTGATAACGCAGCTGATTCAAGTTTCGTTGCAAATCAGCTGCGCTCAGGCCAGTGAACCCAATACAATGCAATGCAACATTCGACAATCAAACGCATATACATAGCCTGTTTTTGGATGGCTATGCAATGCACCTGACTATCGAATGCAGCATTGCATTCGCAATATTTGGAGCTGTGTGTGCGCGTGGTGGCGGCAACGCTGTTCCGTAACAATAGTTATGGTGATGTTGTGCGTGACATTGTTTGTCGTGACTTGGTGTTGATTGTTTTCATGTTCTTTGTTCCAGATTGTTTTCATGTTCCAGATTGTTTTCATGTATCTTCGATAGATGTCCATTTGAGTTCGTGTCGCTCGGTGATTACTCGTGTTGTCTTGTTGTAGCTTCTTAGCTAAAACTAACAGCTAACTCAACTATCATACGCCTAAAACTAACATCTAAACTAACAATCTAAACTAACTCGTGAATTGTGGTTGCAGCCCAATCTCTCTTTTAGAGGACGATGGAGATTTTTTTTTTACAATGTTGATGGTTCTACAAACCGTGACACCGTATCAATTATTCTCTGCTTTGATAAGCATTAGAGCCGATATATGTTGTCTATGCTAATTTATCGACAAGAAGGGAACGGTGATCATTCATTATTTATTTATTATTAGAGAGAGATTTACGCTTCCCAAAGCAGCAATTCGAGTGTCTCTTTTGGTGATGGTTAGGACATGAGTATCAGATTTCGGTTTTTGTACACCCCCATAATTCAATAAACGAAAATATATTAGCTTTTCAAGCTTATTATGTAAAAACCAAAATTCGATTGAAAACGTACATTAATTTACCTGGAAATGTTTTCGGACGCAATATTATTCTCCGGTTCCGAGTAAGGTGGCATGTAAATGTAAAATTTGTAGATCGAGAGTGAACGCCGACACAGACAGTGGGACGCGAAAAGGATCAGTCGTTAGGTTTTGAGTGAGTGCTTGGAGTTTGCGCACAGCTCACAATCCTGGTTTGAAAGTGGCAAACATGGTTGGATTTCGCGATAACTATGAAACACTTAACGAGTGGTCTCTTTTGAATTTGATTGGCTACTTTAGTATAGGCTATTTTAGTATAGGATATTTTAGTAAAGAATAGAAAATTGACAGTTTGAATTTTGAAGTTTTATGTTTCGCAAACGGCGTAATAAAGTAATTTAATAATTTTCGGAAGCAGCCGCAGTCAAATTTAAGAAAATAAACTGGCATAATAGGATGCTTTAAACTGTTATTTTCCTTCCTAGTATAGATGGCCAAAAAAATCTGTTTACCAAATCCCCGGGTGACCTATCACCAAGGGGTATGTGAGGAGTGACTTACTAAAAAAAGGACCATCTACAAGCCCACGAAGTTCCAAGTCGGACCCACCTAAGCACTGCTTCAACCCGGTCGTGCTGACTCACCCATCGGTAACCACGGACTTCAGAAACTACCACAGCTCATGTGTCGGTAAGGAAACCCTCCTCCCACTTAATGCGCAGCACTTTCTGAACATATGTTGAGACTGCATGACAGTTCTCCTCGTTTCGCAGCAATGCATCCACGGTCGTCTCAGGCGTTGCCAGGCCAATAGTGGGCTCAATGGTGCGCATCAAACATACGAAGCGACTGCACATAATGAATGTGTGCTGAGCATCATCGAGCTTAGTCACACAGTACCAGCAGTACGGTGTGACCACCTTACCCATTCTGTTCAGGTATTTCCTGAAGTAACCGTGCCCTGTCAATAATTGACAGAAGTAAAAGTTTACCTCTCCGTTGCTCTGGTTATCTCTCATCTATCAATGATATCAATTAGCTTAGCCGTCCAGCGTCCTTTATTGCTTTCACTCAAACGTTGTAGCCCAAGTTGGAAGGTAAGCGTACGCGCGTGCGTCAGAGCATCAGTTCTGTCCAGCTCTGAGCGAGAGAGGTACCCTTCCATGCGTTCTTGCGCCAGCAGATCGATCGGGATTACTCCCGATACCACCATCACAGCCTCTTCTGAGACCGTGCGGTAGCTACAGGCAATACGCAGGGCACTCATGCGCTGGACATTGGCAACGCGCTTCCGGAACTTCTCAGTTCGGAGCGCATCCCCCAGATTTCGGCTCCATATAGCAAGATGAAATCGGTCGTTATCATCAGTAACCTGAGTCGCGTCTCACTGGGTCCACCGACGTTGGCCATTAGCCTACTTAGCGAAGTGACGACTACAAGAGCCCTGTCACATGCCCTGTGGATATGATCTCAATATGTCAGCTTAGTATCCAGGGCCACTCTTAGATACCTGACCGACTTGCTGGTCTGGACCTCAACGGAGCCAACTGTCATGGGTATGACAGTTGGTAAACTCCGCTTCGTCAGGATAACAGCCTCTGCTTTAGAGACGGCCAGCTGGAGGCCGTGTTCGATCATCCAGCGTTCACCCTCCTCATGACTTGGTTAAGTCTAAGTTCAGAAATTCGGCAGATCTGGAAGTGATTACCGCTGCGACGTCATCAGCGTAACCTACCATAAACACATCCGCAGGCATTTCCAGGCGCAGCAGATCATCGTACATGATGTTCTAGAGGTCAGCTCCTAAGATCGACCCCTGTGCCGCATCTGAGGTGACAGGTTTCCTTTTGACTCCTTCGTCGGTGTCGTAGAGCAACCACCGGTCCCTGAGGTAGTCCCACATCATGACTAACAAGTAGCCAGGGATGCGGAACGTCTGATCAAGGGCCCGGAGGATGTATGCCCACCTCGCCGAGTTGAAAGCGTTTTGTACGTCCAGTGGTACCAGCAGGTCGACCGGTCTGGCTTGATGGCATGCCTCTTCCGCTCTTGCTACAGCCTCACAAGCCCTGCAAATCCACCTCATGGTTCTGTCAGCAGCGACCTCTGCTGCTGCATGAGTCCCTGGGGTCCCAGATGTTTGAGCGAAGCGGTTATCGCAACGAGCGAAGCGGTTATCGCATCTCTGTAGAGTTTAGCGGCATTCCAGCCTAGTCACTTGCAGGGAGAGCGCTGGCGTCTTTGCCTGCTGTTGAAGCAACCTAAAAAGAAATTTGTTACTATCGGGTTCCGATTGTTTACTCACCTGACTATGACAGCAGACTGACTGCCATCATGACATCTCCCAGCCATTCCAGTAAACAGCGAAATTCCAGTCAGCTGATGCCAGGCATTAATGCTGTATTCTATTATGAAATTTGACCAAGTTAAGAGTAGTTTAGTAAACAGTTAAAATAAGTACCGAAATTTTCATTCCTATATAAGAAATTGCCCAGTTAGTTGAAGCTCTTCTTTGTTAGTAAAATTTTGGTTTGAGTCGCTACTTTGCATTTAGATTGATTTTTTTCGTATCTTTTTTTCGATTTGTTCGCATTATACTTTCGCATTTTTTTCGTACATTTGAATTGTTTTACATAAGTGAAATTGAAAATAAATTATTGAATTGTTTCTTCGCGTTTTTTTATTCGTGAAATTGTAAGTTAAAGACAAAACACCTGCTCTCAGCGATTTGGAGAGTGATGTAATTATGATCACTCGCAGTGTAATCCTCCATCACCCTCCAATCGCTGACGAGCGCCGCAAGTCTCCCCGATGCCATGGTGACATCGGGAATAGATGCGCCAAATCCGGGCATTCTGAATGTTGGTGTTGAGCCCGTATTCAACACCAGCAAACCCAACCTAGATGCCTTCTCGACTATGTGTCGCCAGCGAGTGTTTTCGGTGGGCATGTCCCACTCCAACACTCTTGCATTAAAGTCACTCCCTACGATGACGTTGCCGTCGATACCACGGAGAGAGTACTCCAGTGAGCTAAGCTTGTCTCCGAATTCCAGCATTGAGTCATTTGGGGATAAGAAGCAGCTCACAAAGGTGATCTCTCCGTATGTCACCCACACGTGACCATTTCCTGGGCCACGGCCGCCGATACGGGCCCTTTGCCCGTCAGTGATCCCAATCACCACGTACCCCGTAGCACCTGCTTGCCAAACGAAGGAATTCCTCTCCCTATAAGGCTCGTTGATCAGTACTATCTGAGCCCTATGCTCGCAGACTAGCTGCGCGAAGATGTCGTCTGCATCTCTACAGCCCTGCAGATTGCCTTGAATTACTCTTATATCCTTCCCTGCTGTTTCTTGGCGTCATGTGCGTCCTTGAAAGCCCGACATGCACTCGATCCCATTAGATGCTTGGCGCCATTCGCACTTAGTCTCTGAGTCCATTGAGCTTGCGCAGAGCAGTCTGCTGCCTGGTGGCTAACTTGTCCACATTTCCAGCAGCTGCCGCTCTGGTCCGGACCGTTGCAGCTACGTCTTGTGTGGTCGTAGCCTAGGCACCGGTAGCAGCGTATCACCTCAGCCCACCTTCGCACTCGGGCGCTTATCAT
>CANBKX010000189.1:0-13796 GCA_947369275.1 Nemotelus nigrinus
TACTCGAAATACACTCTAAAAACTTTTCATAAGATGTTGTTTTGTTAATTTTCAATCGTTCGAAAGAGACAACTCATTGGGTAGGCAAATAATTTTGAGCAGTAGTATATATATATATATATATATATATATATATATATATATGTATATATATATATATATATATATATATATATATATATATATATATATATATATATATATATATATATATATATATACAGGGTGGACAAAAAGTAGGGTATCACTTTTTAGCCGAACTAATTAAATTTGGGAAATGCGTATTTTATTGAACTGAAGGATATAATTTGTTTTCTATGTTCAGGCGAGTAACTCTATGCATTTGGTTTATGATAGGTGATTAACAACGTGTTTCAGGTAATTTGTGTAACAACAGAGCTATAAAACGGCGAGTGCGTATTTTATAACGTACTGATATTTATAACGTACTAATTTTTCAGTACAGTTGTGTCCTGAACGATCTGCGAAAGTGAAATTCAAAAATTTTCATACAAAAGTGAAGTTTAGTAAGCTAGTGATGAATATAAAAATTATCAAAGCCGAAACTCTAGAATAAATTAAGTGTTTATCTTTTTTTTGAAAAGCATATTTTCAGGTAGACAATCGATTTAAGGTTTGTGTTTCTTACAAAAATTTGGTTTTTTTTCAAGATTGTAGGAATTTTCTTTAATGGATATTTTTTTCGTAAAACTATGGCAGTGTCAAAAGAGATACGGCATCAGATTTAGAATCTGCACCGAGAGGGCAAAACCATCGCATTCATCAGTCGACAACTCGGTGTTTCAAGGAAGGCTGTTCTTTTGTGGCCTCGGCGAAAATCGAAGAGTGCAAAAAAAGTGGAAAGCCACATGTGCTACAACCAGCTGACAAGAAAAAAATAAGAATGCTGGTCAAAGATAAAGTTGGAGTCGGAACAAGGACTGCGACGAAAATCCTCAACCAGTCGCCAGAGTTCCAGCGTCGAGGAAAAAAAGTCTCCAGATCAACCGTCAAAAATTACATCAGGAGCCGCCCATGGGGAAAACATTCATACGTGAGACCAACGAAGTCGCTTCTAACTGAGAAGAACATTGAAGACAGGAAAAGGTTTTGTAGAAGATTGATTGACAAAGGTTTTACCCTGGACAATGCGAGGGGCAAATCGACAAAATATGCGAGTAAGAACATCGAATCCGAAATCAATGAAACCAGTGCAACAACCCAAACAAGGGCTTAAAATTATGGTGGCCGATGGAATAAGTTTATATGGAAAATCCGAACTTATCACCATTGACGAAAATTGTACGGTTAATGGAGAGTACTACCGAAACAAAATGTTCCCGATCTACGGGAAGTGCCTGAACAATCGGTGCCAATATCCAGGAGGAATGTCTCCCATTTTAATGCAAGATGGAACTCGCTGCCATACCGCGAAAGCCAGTATATCGAAGGCGAAAGAGTATTTTCCAACGGTTTGGACGGATTGGTCAGGCAACTCACTCGATCTTAATCCCATTGAAAATTTATGGGCAATATTGAAAGAGGCAGAGTTCAACGAACATATACCAACCAATCGTCAATCTCTAATTGAACGAGTACGAAGTGAGTGGGCCCAACTAAGCAACGACCACATTTTCAAACTTTGCAATAGTTTCCAAAGGCGGATTATTCAATGCCACGAAGTGGAAGGGCGTCACACCAAATATTAAAGTTGTGAATTGTATTACTTAATATATAAGCTTAATATGTAAATTAAAAACAATAAAGTGATTTTTATATTTTTCGAGCTTTTTAAAAAAATAAGTGATACCCTACTTTTTGTCCACCCTGTATATATATATAAAATAAATATACATTTATATATATATATATATATTTATATATATATATATATATATATATATATATATATATATATATATATATATATATATATATATATATGTATATATATATATATATATATATATATATATATATATATATATATTTATATATACACATATATATATATATATATATATATATATATATATATATATATATATATATATATATATATATATATATTTATATAAATATATGAAAAATAGAAGAAAAAGTGTTTGAGGAATGAGAAAAAGTAATATTCCTAGCTTGGTGACAAAAATGGTTTTGAAATTAATAGCCGTTTGTGGGCGCTAGCTGCTTGAAAATGATTTTTTTATTAAATTTTGATTGATGATAACTTGTTATATAAACATGATATCATTAGAGAGTTTACACCAGTCCTTGGTGCTTATCACCAAATATTGAATATTTTCTACGAGCTTCCTGCTGTAGCAGTTTCTGTAATTCCTTTTTCGGCGCATAAGGCCACAAATTTCCCAAATGGTGTTGTCTATAAAGCAAAAAAACAACAAGAATTATTGAAATTTTGATAAATTTTGAACTATTTTCGCGTGACAAACCTAAAACTCTTTATACTCCGATAACTCGTTATGTTCCGATGAATTTTTAAATTCTGATGTAATATAAATTTTACTGAAAAAAAAACCAAAGTCCGGATTTGTATAGGGCCCATATATTTTCAAAATAAAGATTGTGATTTTTCCGGAGCGTCCAGAACCTACAAAGACAGAGTAGATGACAAATCAGTAATTAGGTATTTAAATTTTTTTTCTCATACTGACCAGTTAACTTTTATGATTCGAAACGTGATAGACCGTGTTCCAATTGAAAGATTTTTGGAATACATACCTATTAAAGAGCAGAAATCAGAATAATAAGCGAAACCCATCCTGAAATTTTTAGAGAATCATGATATACAAATAAAGGGGTGCAGAGGGCAAAGCTACAACAATGTATAAAATATGCCAGGAAAGTATGCTGGTCAAAAATCAAGGAGATATGTGAATTTGTTACCTTTGTGTCATGTGGGGGACATTCTCTAAACTTGGTAGTTCTTCATCCCGGTGGGTGCGTACGAAAGATAATAAGTTTTTTTTCATACTGATGGAATCCATTGATTAGATATTTAGGTTCAAAGTGTTTTTCAAACCAGATGATCTGCGCGAGCTGATGAAGTAAGCGCCTTACATCAAGGTCATAAACAAATTATAGAAGCCTTGACGTCTATCGCCTATCGCGGAGGATGTAGAGCAGACAAGAAAAGAAACTAGGCGAAGCTCTTAGTTTGTCCAAAAAAATGGAAAATTTGAAACTTATCTTACTGAAAGAAATTCGGAACACCAAATTGAAAGAATAGACAAAACTGATACTTATCTTTAAAAAAATATAACAATGGACGTTGTTACTAATTTGTTAGCTTCACTTGATTATTTTATTATCAATGCTAGGGATAAATTTGATGGCTTTGAATTGTGCGCCAAAGAGAAAATAAGAGGTAGAAGCTCACGTCAGATATAATTTGATGGTGCTGCACCATCAGTCTAACTAAATGAGAAAAAGAAATTTTAGTTTCAAAGTAGAAACTTTTGTTCCCATAATTGATACACTGAGCATTCATCTAAAACAGCGATTGAATTCGTACAACGAAATAAGTCATCAGCTCGATTATTTATCTCGCTTGGAAATTTTGAGTCCCAAGGGGCTGAGACAAAGTCGGAAAGAATTCACTAAAAGCTACCATAACGACTGCATTTAACAGAATACTTGAAAAGTGTTCAACCAGGTGAAAATGAAGAAACTTATAATATTTCAGAAATATACCATCTTTTGAAAGAAGACAAAATTGAAGACGCGTTTCCAAATGTTGAAATTGCAAAGAGAATCTTTTTATGCATGATGGTAACTAGCTGCAGTGAGGCACGATCCTTCTCAAAATTGAAAAAATGTGAAAAAAACTCTAGCGCATCAGAACCACTAAAAAACGAATTTTCGAAGAAATTGTCTTTGAGTGACAAAAATATCTGGAAAGACGTAATACACTTTTTTGTAGAATCATAACAAAACTCAACTACAACACAAATGATGAAAATGTTCAGTGCTGGCAACACTTTCCCAACAAAGCAGCAAGAAGTTAACTATAACCAGCTCATTCTTAAATAAACTTATCCTTTGAATTTCGTTCTTATCGGAAAATTTCATCGAAAGTTTCAGCGGTTAAACGTTGTTTGAGGCTGCCATCCGAAAAATGTTCAAAACTCGGAAAATTTAAAAATTGGTTTTTGTTATTATCGCAAATGCTTTGCATATGAGTATGTAATTTCAAGCATCTGTTGGTACAATATTTATGAAAATGGCTTAGGTTGGTTACCCTGTGTCAGCAGCAGCGCAAAATATATGCCAAGTCTGCTTCACGTTAAGATAAACCAAACCAGTAAATTTCGTTTCGATTGAATCACTGCGCTGGAAGCTATACGGGTGAAAAGAATTTTAGGGTTGCCACTCAAAAGTTTTCAAGTTTTTAAAGCGTTAATATTTGTTGTTAATTTTCATTGCAGGATTATTCCCATTTGCAAATCCAATGACATAATCGCTCAGTAAAGAAATTTCACAAAATTACTAAAATGGTCATAGCCGGCAGCCCTTTTATGATTTTTGTACGAAATTCCTACGACATTCACTTCACATTAAGGTCCATTTACTGCATGAACTTCATTTTGATTTCTGCACTGGACCGGAAGTTATAGGGAAAAAAGCTTTATTTTGCTGAGCAAATTTGCAAGATTTATGAGACAAAAATCACCATAGCTGGCAACTCTATTCGAATTTTTCAACCAAATTATCACCAAATGTTAGATAAAATAAGATCCAAATACTGTGTGAATTTTGTTAGAATTTGATGGCTGAATCGGAAGCTATAGACCAAAAAGCTGTTTTTTTTTCTCAGTGATTTTTCAAGATGGTACCACTCCCACAGGGTTGCCCGTATTTCAAAATCACTTCTATCAGACTTGGTCCTAGTTAATACCAACATGTCCTGTGAATTTCATTATGATCGAATAATCCGGTCGTCAGTTCTCGTGAACAGAACTTTCGAGTGCTGAAAATAGAGATAATTTGGTGATGAGTTGCCGTTCTTGTGCAAATCGGAATTTTAAAGATTTCAATTTGACATGATTGAAAATTGTTTAAATTAATCAATGATTTGAATTTTTTGTCAAAAATAAAAAAATTTTGAGGAGGGGTCAATGATTTGAAGGATTTTTTTTCAGAATCCTGCCGTTGCTGCAATGTAACCTGCACAATCTTGAAAATCCATGTGTGTTTAATCTTAGTCGACGTCGTAGAGCAAATTTCACGGTGATCCAACGTTTTTGTCAGAAGTCATGAAAAAAAAATCCTTGCCTACTTTTAGGCACTTAGCACCCACACACGGGTCAAAAATTTCAATTCTTTACCATAGACAAGCTTAAAAATTAATTAGTTTTCATTCCCAATACTTTTTTTAACAAAAATTTACACTGCTTGGAAATATAGGAGCACCTCAAAATTCACTAAAACGCTCGCCGCCGCCAGAATGTTTAAGATATCTGAATTTGAGAAAGTCGTGGACCTACCTATTATATATATCTACGTTCTCCGAAAATTTCGGCTTAATCGAATCGGCCACTCCAGAGATGATCTCGGAAAATCATTTTGCTGATAGATATATATATATATATATATATATATATATATATATATATATATATATATATATATATATATATATATATATATATATATATATATATATATATATATATATATATATATATTTATATATATTAGGTGTGCAACTTTGCTTCCGCCGTTTTTTTCCGAAATTCGAGGCTTTATTGTAAAAAACTGGTTATACATTTATGATTCAAAGTACTTTGCATCGCTGGCCACTACTTTCTTCCATCTTTCGGGCAGCATAGGAATCCCGCGTTGAAAAAACTGGTCATCTTTTGAATCGATCCACGAATTGATCCAATTTTTTACTTCTTCATAAGACCGGAAGTGCTGGTCAACCAGGCCGTGTGCCATTGATCGGAACAAGTGATAGTCCGAGCGAGCAACGTCTGGAGAATACAGCGGGTGGGGTAGGACTTCCCATTTCAAAGTTTCCAAGTATGTCTTCACCACTGTCGCAACACGGGGTCGATCATGGTCATGCTGTAAAATCACTTTATCATGTCTCTCGTTGTATTGTGGCCGTTTGTCTTTCAATGGTCGGCTCAAACGCATTACTTGCGTTCGATAACAATCGCCTGTAATTGTTTCAGTCGGTTTTAACAACTCATAATACACTACGCTGAGCTGGTCCCACCAAATACTGAGCATGACCTTGGAACCGTGAATATTATGTTTGGCTGTCGACGTGGAAGCATGGCCGGGATATCCCCATAATTTTCTGTGGTTAGGATTATCTTAATGAACCCATTGTTTGTCCCCAGTAACAATGCGATGCAGAAATCCCTTCTGTCTTTGCCTTGCAAGCAGCTGTTCACAAACACACAAACACCGTTCAACATCTCTCGGCTTCAACTCGTCCGGCACGAAATTCTCTTGTTTCTGAATCATTCCCATGACTTTCAGGCGTTTTAAAATGGCTTGTTGCGTCACTCCCAATGATCCTGCCAATTGTTGTTGCGTTTGACACGAGTCTTGATCAAGTAATGCCTCCAATTCTGCATCTTCGAAAACCTTCTCTCTTCCACCGCCATGCTGGTCTTCGACGTTAAAATCGCCGTTCTTGAAGCGTTGAAACCACTCTCAGCACGTTCTTTCACTAATAGCAGCCTCACCATAGGTATTTGAGAGCATTCGATGAGCCTCAGCCGCAGATTTCTTCATATTAAAGAAGAAAATTAAAACCTCCCGCAAATGACGAGAATTTGGCTCGTAAGCTGACATGTTTAATCGAGAATAACTTTATGATGCACACACAAATCGACTAATATTTCGATGGCGTCATGTTTACAAATACCTAAGCTTATTGTGTGACATTTAAGATCTATTAATTTCAACTACCACTTACCGCTACAGCCAATCTATTGCAAAACGGCGGAAGCAAAGTTGTACACCTAATATATATATATATATATATATATATATATATATATATATATATATATATATATATATATATATATATATATATATATATATATATATATATATATATATATATATATATATATATATATATATATATATATATATATATATATATATAAAGAAATATAAATTTTCGGCGAAACGAGTTTAATACTAATGTTCTTCGAACGTTAGTAAAAATGTACCGAAAATACGCACAATGCTTCAAGAAAGATTGACCAATTTGTCACTATTGTCCATAGAATGTGATGTGCTCAAAGAGGTAGACGTTGAAGAAATTACTTATGAATTTGTTTGTTTAAAATCTAGAAAAGTACCCCATCAATCAACATAGACTTTTTAGTTACTTACCTGCGTATAATGGTTGAAGAGTTACTTTCGGGGATTATAGTTACCTATTTATTTAATGTGACTTTGAATATATGTATAAAAATAACAGATAAATATATTGGAATTGTTTTTTCGGGATGATTCAAATTGAAAAATTTCATTGAAAAATTTTATTGAAAAATATTATTAAAAAACACTGATTCTCATCAGACACCAGCTCACATTGCATAATTGACTGATGTGACCACTTGCAGTTGGATATCATTAATTTTTATTTACGCCAGTTGTGACAAATTTCAACATCTGTGACTTATATCCATCGATATAATTTACTCATAAAGGTTGTTTATTTGTGATCATGGTTTCTTTCTTGTCTATAAATCAGCATAGACAACGTATGTCGTATCTAAAGCTTATCAAAGCAGAGAATAATTGATACGGGAAACTCGATCGTTTAGCGAATAAGCCTCCGAAAGCAGAATCAAATTGGAATTGTTTTTGGAATTGTTTATTCTGTATCAATTATTCTCTGCTTTGATAAGCTTTAGAGTTGATATACGTTGTATATGCTTATTTTTTAGACAAGAAGGGAACCATGATCACAAATCAATAACCTTAACAGATAAATATACCTAGAATTTTGCAAACCTGCTCTTGTTCTTCTGTATTGCCTGTTGTTAACAGCCCTCAGTCTTAGGGGCCGCATTAATCTTAAAGTGCCCAGGGCCCCAAATTGATCTAAGACTGCTCTGTGGCCCACAGTGTGGAAGCGACATAAGACGGGTGTCCCAATCAATTTTTTCTTGAGCGTTTAAAAGCATTCTTGTTTTTCTTGATTCGACTAAAGGAGTTCGTTCAAAGGTTAACTGATGTTAGTGAAATGTTTAATAAATTTTCTAAAGTATGAGCATGAGCCCAGACAACTTTTCAGTTTCTTCGTGTTAAGTGGTTCGCTTAGTTCGCAAAACGTTTGAATTTTATTTTTGCATTTGGGCGTATCCCTGACTCAGAAATATTATATCCGAGATAATTCACTTCTGCGCACAAAAACCTTCATTTCTCTAATCGAAGATTTAGTGCGTTTTCTCTCATCAGCCTAGACACCTCAGTCAATGTCTCGATATGTTCTCCAATATCTCTTTTTGCAATAAGAATATCATCAAAATAGATCATGACTTTTTTCTCACGCACAAGTTTATTGAAAATCATGCAAACATACATTTGGAAAACCGCAGAAGCATTTTTCATTCCAAATGGCATCTTTATATACTCAAACTGACCCATTGTCGTAATGAAACTCGTAAATTCAATTAAATTCTCTTCCATTTGGATATGAAAAAACCCATATTTCAAGTCTGCACTCGTAAAATATCGTTTGTCCCTTAAATTATCTATGAAACCTTTGATAAGAGGCATAAGATAATTATCTTTTTGAGTGATTTTGTAAAGTGCGCAATAGTCCACGCATATCCTCACCTCACCATTTTTCTTTTTAACTAATACTATAGGGCTTCAGTAAAGCGAGGACTTAGCCTGATTATACCGTTTCCCATTAGATCATTCAGTATAATCTGAGCTTGTAGCTTCTCCAAGGGCGAAAGACGTCTTGGGCAACTATAGAAAGGTTTTTCACTTGTAAATATAAGTGACATTTGATATTTAACATGATCGCGAAGTTCATTATTGCTTTTCAACGTCTGCATATACATGTTCACAATATCTTTCACTTTTTTTACCTCATGTGAACGATCGTTGTTTATCTTAAAACAACCAACGAATCTTAAAACAACCAACTTTTATTTGAAAAATTGCTTTTTCAAATCCTAAATTCTGTTTAACCATATTTTCTTCAATCATTAACTTCGAATTACTAATTTCCATGCAATCTCGCCCTAATAAGGAATTTGGAGTCATGCAATTATCGGGAACAAAATAAAATAAAATCGGATAAACTTTATCTTTCAGGATTATATCCGTTTCAAATAAGCTTAAAATATCTACTCTATGATCATTAAAGCCAGACATAGGTTCATTGCTATTAGGTTTTAATTTTTCAATCTCAGGTAATATACTTTTTTAAGTAAACTCTTGACACTACTGGTATCAATCATTGCTTCAACTTGTAGCGAAAATCTTATACCTAGTCTGCTTGCATTAAAGTTAATTATATAACTGGTCATTAAACCTTCGGCCTCGTTCTTCGAAACTTCAATTTTATTAACTGCTGCGTACAGGACACATGTGTGTCATTTGTAGATGACTCGTGGATGGATCATTCAAGAGGTGCTTGGACATGCATCCATTCGTTTTTAGGTTACACAAGTCAAATCAACTCAAATCTAGTTTTTTGAAGCGAAAATGGTTGGATAAGTCGATTAATATACCATAGATTGTATTACTTTTCTGTCGCTCTATTTCATTTGTAGACGATCAGTGGATGCTTATTTTACCATAAGTATATCAATAAGCATAACAATATTAATAAATGCATGATGATGTTGATGTATTTAATATTATTTGAACATAAACGAATACTATAAACATTGTATAAATTTCTCAAAATAAATCAAAGTCGGGTTGGACACACCATTTATATTTCAAAAACGGCTGAACCAATTTTTATGAGAGATGAGTTGTTGAGTTTTTCCCAGCCCCGAATAGCAAAATAACTAATTAACATCGGAAAAATTCAATGAAAAAAAATTATCAAGATTACTCATTTTTTCATACATTTTATATGGAAAATAAATTAAATCCATGTAAAAAGCCATTGACCTAGCTGTGCAGACGTGCGCTGTGATTAGTCTGTGTTATTTTCAACTTCGCGAGTCAAAAAATCTTTCACCACAAAGCCGCACTGCAATTAGACTTTGGAATATTGCGAATCAATCCACTGGAGATGAACAAAAAATCACACGAGAAGAGCGCCGCGTAAGTACTCAACGGTAGAAGAATGCTTAAAATTGCTCTCCGTAAGCACCGTCTCACATAATACGTACTTCCTCAGCAAGAGTTTGTTAGCTCGAGCTGAAAACGCTGTTGACATTTGTTAACTCGGATGAGAAACTCCGCTTCACCTTGCATTATGACAAATAACTATCGCAAGCAAAGAAACAGCTAGGCTTCACTTATGTTATTTATGAATTATTATTGATTTATTTATTAATTATTGAATGAATTTTTCGTTTTGTTTGTATATACACATATTAGTTTTCAATTTTGTTTTATATTGTTGATGTAACAGATAAAATAAATAAACAGCTTTGAACTTACAGCTTTATAAAAATAACTTGTTGTATACTTTTTGTCATATATATGGAATGCGTATTGACTCTTGGTTTCGAGTAGACATTTTCCCTACCATACCTGATGGCAACGGATGTCAAGTTTTGGCATGGTATCAGATGCGTGGGCGATGTCATTGCATGCCGTATCATTTTGAGAATGCCTGTGAATGGAACAGACGTGTGTTTCAGCTGAGCGTTTAGTGCTCTTGTAAAGTTAGTTGAAGAAGGGAATAAAGCAACTCACTGTTGATGAAGACTCACCGTGTAGGATAAATCCATTTTTGGGTAAGCGAGTTACATTTCAGATGAAGGTGAAACTATTATTTAAATTTCAGGGTTATGACAAGAGGTGAGGCGGAGTCATTTGAAAAACAACCCGATCGTCAATATGTAGTTTCATTTGTTTACTCTTCGTTAGCAAATCAGGATATTTCCCTTTAAAAACAAAAAGCAATTATTTAATATTATTATTCCAAACTTCCGCATCATAGTTTGACATTTTTGCTATTTCTCAACATTCTATGTTCTTTAAATTATTTTCCTCACTCAGCGAGATCTAAAAATCCCCATTATTTTAAAATTCATACTTTTGGACATCAGGAACAGAGCATGACCACGGTTCAGAGCCATTCTTAAAATCAAGAACTGTCAAATTTATGGCATATCATCGACCGTTTCGACTAGCCATTTCCAAAGCCAGTCGAATAGTATGTCATGGGCAATGGCAAGTATAGATAGCCTGTAAAACTAGGACCGCCGGCCGATCATACTTTTGCATAACCCGGAATGTTTAGATAATGCATGCTGAGCAATTCCGACATTCATTGGAATTTCTAACTGCGTATTCTAACATTTCACGTTACAAGAAGGAGTTTGTGCTGCTGCTTGGACTAGCGGTCAAGCTTGCCCCTGCATGACCCTCAGTGAATAGTTTCCTATACATTTTACTTTTTGTGAAGATTGGAAATGCTCTGAAATTTTAATCTTTCCGTTTTATATAACAAACATTACCTATGCTGATGTATGCTCGAAAGTTCTTTCCCCTTATTTTGGGGAGTTTTGTTCTTGGTATATGATGGACTTTTTGGAAAACAGCTTTCAAGCGTTACATCTGTACTGTTTAAAATATTTCCTTTATGCATGCTGCTAGAATGCAATACAGTGATCCCCGTTGGGTATGCCCCAACTTCGTGCTTCAACTATACAAAAGCAAAGAGAGACACTAGTCCAACGACTCAATAAGCTATGATAAATTTTCGAGTTTATCGTACAGGTCAACAAAGTGATTATCTTCGTTGCGCAAGAACATATGCTAGTTATGTCACAAAATGCTTCAAAAAAACAGAAAGTAGTGCAAAAATGCTGCGTGAATCACTTCGATTCGCTTGCATAAAGTAACTGCCTTGCTGTCACGCGAACATCGGAATTTAAAAATTCATCGGAACATAACGACTTATCGGAATATAAAGAGTTTAAGGTTTGTCACACGAAAAAAGTTCAAAATTTATCAAAATTTCAATAATTCTTGTTGACTTTTGCTTTATAGAAAACACCGCTTGGGAAATTTGTGGCCCTATGCGCCGAAAAAGTAATTACAGAAACTGCTACAGCAGCAAGCTCGTAGAAAATATTCAATGTTTGGTGATAAGCACCAAGGACTGGTGTAAACTCTCTAATGATATCACGTTTATATAACAAGTTATCATCAATCAAAATTTAATAAAAAAATCATTTTCAAGCAGTTAGCGCCCACAAACGGCTATTAATTTCAAAACCATTTTTGTCACCAAGCTAAGAATATTAATTTTTCTCATTCCTCAAACACTTTTTCTTCTATTTTTCATATAAATATATACAAATATATATATATATATATATATATATATATATATATATATATATATATATATATATATATATATATATATATATATATATATATATATATATATATATATATATATATTGTTACGTAGTAACAATAAGGGCTGCACCGGTACGACCATCCAAACTTCAAGGAAAAAAAAAAACAAAAAAAAATAACGCGAAGCCACCACTCAGCGCAGTAGGTAATTAATGTACCCACCACTCGTAGGGCCATATGGTGAGACGATAGGCACTAAGCCGACTTGTGTCTTGTACTCGGCGGGTAGATTAAATTATGTAAAGTAAGTTCAGCGCACGACGGAAGGGGAATGACGCGACGAAACGAACTCGTCGACGAACGCGAATAACCCGGTCAATTCGATTCTGACGAAACAAACACGCATCAATAATTCCAGTGGAAAAGAATTAAATCAACATGCTCACCTGAGGATCTATGCTGATTTCGTCATACTTCCAGGCGTGGATACGCAGATCGAAACATACTGTGAAGCTCATGTTTCGTGGCACAAATCATCAGCAACATCCAGAATACGATAGTCCCTGTTACGATGCAGCAGCCGTGCATGGAGCAGTTACCCACTCTTGCAGATTTGCCAATCTGATCACTGATCCGCATACTGGCTTCTTCCGGCGACCTACAACACACAAAAATTCCGCACCAAGAATCGAGACTTTTACGGAATCCATATCAACAATTACCTGACTCCTAATGCTACCGAGTGTCGAGTCGGCGGAACAACCAGGTCGGGGGAACTTTGGCCCTTCCTCGCCAGCGGAGGCGCTTCAGGAACCCGAATCGAAACGTAAACACAACATTGCGAGCGAATTGTCAGTGGCCGTCTTGACAATTTCAATTGACACTGCAGCTGTGGAGCACAGCTGATGCAAACAAGTCACACATCAGCTGTTTGCCATAATGGCATAATGCCCTAGTTGGAGTTCTAAAAGAGGGGTTTGGATCCGAGGTGGCACGTGTGTCTGGGGCATCGACCCGAAACTGGAGGTGCTGTTGAAAAGCGGTACCGAAGAAGCGGCGCAAGGAAAAATGAGCGGGATTTTGGTCATTCGAAGAGTGACTGCCGAAACGATTAGAAGTTGGCTGATGAATTTATTTCAAATTACCAGGTACTTTGTAACTAAAAGAATATTGGAAATACGAGTAGATTCGAAGAGTGACTGCCGAAACGATTAGAAGTTGGCTGATGAATTTATTTCAAATTACCAGGTACTTTGTAACTAAAAGAATATTGGAAATACGAG
>CANBKX010000190.1:0-18013 GCA_947369275.1 Nemotelus nigrinus
GTCAATAAATTACGAAATTGACCATTGCTTGGCAGCTCTTTCAAGGCTTTTCAACGAAATTCTATCAGAATTATTAATACGACTAGATCCCCTTATCACATGAATTTTGTTTTGATTTTGTCGCTGCATCGGAAGTTATACTGCAAACTCAAAATCTGCACGATTCTTCTACTGTTCTTCGAAAATTAGTGTTTTCTAGCGGTTCAGGTGCGCTAGAGTTTTGTTTCACTATTATATAAATATATATTTATATATATGTACATATTTATTTATATATATCAGGTAGTTTCATACCAAATGTCGGATTTTGAAGGGTTAAGAAAAACTCGATTATTTTCAAATGAAATGGTTTTATTCCTCAAAATATTCACCGCTGGAGTCTATAGTTTGTTGCCAACGTGTTGGCAAATCAAAAATTCCTTTTTTTGAAAAAAACTAATATTTTTTTGCCCCAAAAACTCTTCAAAGGACACAATTACAGCGTTTTGGTTGGAGTAGCGCTTTCCTTGTAAATAGTTTCCCAGGCTCCGGAAAAGATGATAGTCTGTTGGTGACAGGTCTGGAGAATATGGAGGGTGAGCTTAAACTTCGTACTGCAATTCCTGTAGTTTTTGCATGGTCAAACGGGATACATGCGGTCGTGCGTTATCGTGTAACAGAATTGGTCCATGCTTATTCACCAGAGAAGGCTGTTTTAAACGCAATTTCGCGTGCATTTCGTCCAGTTGTGCACATTAGGTCTCTGCAGTTATCGTTTCACCAGGATTCAAGAACGAATAGTGAACGACGCCTTCTGAAGTCCATCCAACAGTAACCATGACCTTCTTAGGGTGCAGTCCCGCTCTTGCATGGTGGCTAGGTGCTTCTCCGCGATCTAACCATTGTCCTGAACGCTTCCTATTATCATAGAGAATCCATTTTTCATCGCAAGTCACAATCCTCTTCAAAAATGGTCTTTTTTTATGTCGCATCAGCAGTGAAGAGGTTACTTCAACTCTCAGCATTTTGTTCCTTTCAGACAATTCGTGTGGGTCCCATTGATTGAGTTTTTTCACTTTTCCAATATTTTTGAGACAGCGACTAATGGTTGATTTCGATGCATTGAAGGTCTCAGCAAGGCACTGTTAAGTTGTCGATGTATTCCTCTCAACTTCTGCACGCAGTTCGTCATCATTAATACTGCTACCTTGTTGACCACGTGGTTCGTTGTCCAAGCCGAAATTTCCTTCTCTGGTCCTAACACCTCATTAATTTCTTTCGTCGCTGCAGCTGCATTTTGTTCTTTTTTAAACATAAACAGGTAAAGGACCCGAATATCTCTTACTGTAAACATGTCTATAAGAGCGAAAAGGACAGATATAAGAAACCACACGGATAGTAAATTAGGCACTAAAAGAAAGGTATTTACCTCTATTTTCAAACACAATACTTATTTTGAATTTTACCAAACAACTCTGTTCACCATAGGATCATTTTTAAGACTGTCAGGAAATCCGACATTTGGTATGAAACTACCTGATACATATATATATATATATATATATATATATATATATATATATATATATATATATATATATATATAAATATATATATATATATATAAATATATATATATATACACTGAAAAAAATCATTTGGTATTTCATATAAAGAAATAGTCATAATTTACTAAAGAAAATGGTTGATTTTCAGCCTACTAATTCAATTTGTTGTTTCCGCAAATCATGAATCGTTAATTATCTCCGTATAATATTAATCATTTCTTTTACTGTCTTTAGACATTTTTACAATAAAAATAACTAAACTTTCTATAATGCAGACATTCATGCAAATTATATTTGCAAAATTTTCTATTTCAATAGTAAGAAACTCTACAAACAGTTGATCCTTTTTTAACTAAAGAAGATTAGTAATATCAACTAATCTAGATTTCCTTATTAATTAAAGTGTTTTGAAGAATAAATCATACTTTTAGACTTTTCTACCAAATCAAAGTCATCTATTTGCAATTAGTTAAAATTTCGAATTCTTTTCGTTCAGTGTATATATATATATATATATATATATATATATATATATATATATATATATATATATATATATATATATATATATATATATATATATATAAATATATATATATATATATATATATATATATATATATATATATATATATATATATATACATATTAATATGTGAATATACAAACACCTACACTTATCATTCTCAAATCCACTACTCACCACACTACTTTACATCAAACACAACACACCAAAATTTTCTCATCAAGTCGACTAAGCCAAAAAAAATTTATTGAAGTTTGTGAAAAGAATTGAGAGAGTCGTCATATTGTTTTGATATAGAATTGAATAAAGAGTTACAATGTCAATGATTTGAAAAGCTATGTTTTTTTTATGAATTACGAATACAAATGCATATGAAAACAAATGGACATAAGTAATTTACAAATATATAAATAAATAAGTTCTAATTATTAAATTTGTAACTAAAAATGGTGACCCCGACGTGATGAAGCCTAACCTTCAGTGTGCCAACATCGGTTTTGAAAGTTTCCGATACTCGAAACTACCCGGCCAGAGAAACTGACGAACCCAATCAAATCTTTGAAGCACGAAACAATAGCTAAGAATCAAGAAACGAATACATCATTGCAAGTCATCTCTGAGCTTGATATTCAACAGCATTAACGAAAAAGAAAAAAGAAAACAAGAAAACGATTTCAATCCGACTTCCCTCCAAAATTGCGTTTCTCCTCAACAAACTAATAATCGTCTTCAAGCAGTCATCAACGCTAATGGGCCATTCAGACAAGCGTCCATGCGTCCACGCGTCCATGCGTTTTTAGATAACAAGAGTCAAATCAACTCAAATTCAGTTTTTTGAAGGCGGGGCTAAGGCGAAAGTGGTTGGATACGGTGATTGATATACCATTGACCTAATTGTTTTACTTTCGCTCTTTGTCATTTCGAGATGATAAGTGGATGGATGGATTGATAAGAGGATGGATATTACACGCTTGCAACGATGTTTTTTTTATATTTTTATAATCATATTATTTGAATTATAATAATTATAATAATTAATATTTGAAAACATCGTCGTGATCAATTTTAAAACCTAACTTATTCCCACTCTTCAATTTTTCCCCATTTTTTTCTTCCTTCCAAACAAATAAATTGGTAGCAGACAATTGTATATATTTATCAATATGACTATATATACCTTCATATAAAATTGTTTGTGTGTAGATATTCGTATGCATTCTAGTTTTTCCGTAATAGTCCTGCACGTAAGGATGCAAAAAAAATATTATCCACATCATCATGTAATAAAATAATCATCCACAAAACATATATTTAAATGATCATCAACGAATCATCCACACATGCCACTGAGCGAAAGAAATCATTAGAAAATCTATTGTACATAAATCACCATACTCCACCTCCTTCGCTTTAGACCCGCCTATATAAACAAAATCAAATTGACTCGTATAAGCAAAACACACTAGATCGCATGGACGCGTGGACGCATGGACTCTTGTCTGAATGGCCCATAAGAAGCACTTACTACAACTACAGTTTTCCAAAGTGAATCCCATCAAGTACAACAACAGCAGCATCAAAAACAATCAAACATCTACCAGTTATGCCTAGTACTATACTCGAGCGAAACGAATTCAACCGTCAAATCCCATACAAAAAGAGCTTTTCAATTCGTCAGTGAACAATTCGCTGGCGAACAAGTACTATACTCTAATGAACGAGATCGAAGGCGCAAACCGGGAATTGAAAATGCTGATAGGTGTCGGTAAGTAATATTTCGCAGCTTTTCAATGGGTCGGATCCCTTTTAATTCAGCGAAATAAGAGATATTCGTTGGTTAAAGTGCTTGCCAGTTGGAAGTGAAAATGTGTAACGTTTTATGGTGTATTCGCGGAAATTTGCTGCATTCTTTTTGTGATGAGGAAACATTATTGCACCTACTATAGTAGGTGTATACGTGCATATCTTGAAATATTTATCGATCCGTCGACACAAAATGTGTGGGAGGTAAAGAAAGTGTACCTCTAGTCTGTGCGACATGTAAAATGTTAAATATTGACTATTGCATGCGGATCTAAATTTCCTTAATTGTTTTTAAGGGTGTTGCATTTATTGCTGAGGACAAAAGGTTCATTTTGACATAGTATAAACATAGAAAACTAGGCCAGTTTCCTGGAAGACTTGAACCGTATATGTATACTGAGTTGACACGCTGGTTAAGTAGCACATTACGCTATGATGATTTATGAAGGAAAGAACCATCATATATCATTAATTTTGATTCATTGGTATGCTGACTTATATGTAGATAGTCAGGACACTTAATTAGATGGCAAAATACGGAAACTATTCAATTGTGGCTAAATGCGCGTTTTGGCGCCGACATAGATCTCTTGTCTCTGTTGTTTGGGACTATATGTATACGAAGATGCATCCGCTTCTCATAGTGTACAATAATTAATCGTGTTCAGACATTTGTTGTAGTTAGGGACTGAAAAATACAACTGAAATCCCAAACAACATACTCTCCAGAATTCAGCTTTTGGGATGTCTTACAAGACTCTACTAAGCAACTTGAGACTCTACTAATCCACTTGAGACTCTCCAGAGCAAAGCATTTGTAAGGACATTTCAGCTACCTTTCATAACACTCTCAAGTTTGAAAATTGAGTATCTGGACTACGGGTTATTATTTCTCTCTTTCTAGCGACTTTTGAACGGAGAGTGTAACTTTTATAAAAAGACTTTTGATCTCACAATTACACCTTCACAAAAGTACTTGTGTACACTAATAAGCATTGTAAAAGTTGAAAAAAAAGTCAAGCGCACCTGAACCGCTGTATCGATACCGTCGAGGTGAGCAGACGTGTTTTCAAGTAGTCCGCAATTTAAATAAACCCAATCCGAGGCTTAACGTTTGTGCTGATTAAACTGATTTAACTGTAATTACTTAATCCGCCTATCGTGCACGTGATACCAGTGTCCCAGTTATTTGATCGTGCTCTCTATAATTAAGGAACTAGTTAATACATATTACATTATTGCTATTACCTGACCTTTTCGTGTTTGTGATACCATTGACCTAATTTAAATTAGTGTTTGTGCATGTGAAAAAATTTTCATAACCAAAGCCAGTGACCTAATTTAAACTCAAATACAAATGTTTTGTATGCGCAAGCGAATTGAAAAAGCGCTTTTAATGGCATCACTCCATTTTTTTTATTAAAGTTAATTTAAATCAGTGATTGTGCATACGTTTCAATTTCTTGACATCAAAGCTAGTGACCTAGTAAAGTCTCGAGTGTTTCATGTTTGCATGCGCAAGCGAATTTGAAAGAAGCGTATATTGTGACCTTGCCCAATTTTTTGTAAAAATCGAGTGTTTTTTAAGACTAGCATCTCAATCGTATAATAACAGTCATGAACTTCAAATGCAATTTAGTAAACTGCATCGCATTTGATAACACGTTCAAATACGTTACGTGCAAAGCTTTCTGCAATCGGAAGCTTCATGGAGCTTGTATGGATGCACCAAGGGACTGGTACCATCCTTATATGGAGGATCATTTCATCTGTTCGGACTGCCAGCACATCGAAAGGCTGATGAAATGCATGTACGACGATATTGTCAGCAAAATTACTAAATTGGATGCAGAGAAAGACAATTTAGTAGCCAAGCAACAGTCTCAATTCCGAGCAAATAACGAAGCTTTCACAGAAATGGCTGGTAGCTTTGATAGACTGATAACGGCAATAACGCATACCAACGGCGGTTTTCCAATAGAATCTATTGATCGAAAAATCAATTCGATTCAGAGTTCTCTGGCTGAAATCACATCAACGCTGACGTCAACATTTACATCTCCTCGTATCAGTCCAGACACCATCCTTGATGAAATAAAAAACAAACTGGAAGTTTCGACTAAATATCAAAATAACGACATGATTGATAAGTATGCTACTTTCATCAATTCACTAGAATCAAAAATTTGCACTGCAGTTAGGTCGATTGAGAACAAATTGAATTCAATATATGACAAACTAATCGCAACCAATTCCACCTCAAGCGCGGACTCATCGTCGCTAGGTGTTGAAATGATGATTGCAGAGGTCAAAGATATGTTGCAAAACACCAGTCTGAGTAAAAATAATAACTCAACGACAAGAGTGCAATATAAGGACATGTCAACCTCCCCCATGAAACGTGTTACCAAAGGAAGCAGTACCAACGCGATAAATTCTCCCGATCATAAGCCTAAAAAAATGATTTTCAACTTCGGCACCCTCTGGACTAAGAATGAATGGTCTCGCCGAATTGAGAGACTACAGCGTGCGAACTCCTCTCATACCGAAAACTGTTGCTCCGCGATTAAAAACCCATCTCCTAAATATAAAATGTTTTTTGCGAAAGGAGCCCCTAACTCTGCGGATGAAACTTGGATGCAGAAGTTTCTTGAAAGAGAAGCACTGATCAAGGATTGCAAAGCTACAATTTTGCCCATACGAACAAGACGCAAGAAGTTTCGGAGATGTTTTAAAGTGGCGATCCCAGCAAAATATGCCTGGTTATTTACCAATTTTAACGAATCCGATGATGACCAAACTTGGAAAGGGATCTCTTTCAATAGCTGGAAGAACCAGACTAGCCGTAAGAAAAAGATTAACATCAACTATCAGTCTAGGTTAAGAAAAAATTCAAATTGTAATCTTCCATCTGTTAACTATTTACAATCCAAACCTCTATACTCAAAGCTAGATATTTCGACAATGGCTCATCCAAAAAAACTAACGCAAAAGAATCGCACTCAATTGGATGCCATTGAAGCTGATTTGAGTACCAATTTGGGAGTCAGTGCTGAAACTATTAATTCACTTATAGCTTCCAATGCAGCCGCCACTGAAACAGATATGATTATCGATTTAACAGCCAATGCTGAATCTACAAGTTTTTCCAGCAGCCCACTAACGACTGTACTTCCTAACGTAACTCCCAATAGAGCCACACACTTTCCAGGTTAAAATCTCTTTCAGAAAATGAAAAAAAAAATATCTTCAAAAAAAAATGTTTCGGAAAAAGCAATTTCCAATAATGGCAAACGTACCGATTGTGGTCTGAATGCTATCATCGAAGCAACGGAAAAATTTTCAAACACAGACTCTATTCCAGTCCAGTCACAATCTTCGTACACAAATTTCATTCGTGGTGAAGATTACATGCCATCCACATCCATACCAGCTCATTCAGACAGTTTTCCAATAAACCCATCACAGTCTGCATCCAATTTTTTAGACCCGTTAGTGCCCCCTCATGTAAAAGCCGCAATAACGACTAGTGCTGATCTAGAAAGTAGGTATCTACTTTCCCGGTTGAGAGATAATAAAATATATGCCAATGTTCGTCTTTTTCTCGCTTACATGCACAATGCCAGCGATTGTGCATGTTTTGAAGGTAAAACTAAAACCCATTTGAAAATCATGATCCAGCAAGAGGGTCTACCAATAGACTTTGATTCCCTAAATGTTATTTTTATTCGATACCACGAACAGCTTGGAGTGTCTGCAGACCAAGTTAGAAATGATCTGAAAGTCTATGCCTCACACGTTTCTTCAAAATATATTTCTCAACTTCAGAGAGCAAGGGAAGATTTTAACAGGTATCGATCCTAACAGAAAATTTTCAACAGATGACCTCAAACTTTTTTACCATAACGTTGGTGGTATGAGAGGCAAACTAAATAAACTCTTCCTTGACGCCAAATCTTGCCAATTCAATGTACTTGCTTTAACAGAAACCTGGCTGAATGATTCGCATAAAAATGAAGAAATTCTTGATGGTTGCTGGACCATATATAGAAATGACCGTAACTATCTGCAAACTGGACAGACAAGAGGTGGCGGTGTGCTCATTGCTACTCACAACTCCCTGCCAACTGAAATAGTTGAAACTGATCCACATAATAAATTTGAGCACAAAATTGTCAGAATTTCTTGGTCCAAAGGTTTTCTTTATATAGGAGTTTTCTACATTCCACCTAGTTCAGACGACGCCGTGTACAATGATATATATGAAACCATTTCTTACATAGTATCATCGCTCAAAGATGATGACAAGATTATAATAATGGGAGACTTTAATCGCCCAAATTTAAAGTTCACGGCTGATGAAAATGACAATATCCTCCTTCCGGTTAATATACTTAACACATCCGATCTAAATCTTGTAAGTACATTTTATAGCAATGATTTGCAGCAAATCGCTCCGACTTCTAACCAAAATGGTAATTGGTTGGATCTTATTTTTACTAATAGTTACGACGATGTAGTGGCTTACCCAACCGCTGCTGCAGAGCATTTTTTCTCCAACACTCTTCACCACTCTGCGTTTACGGTCGAGCTACCTATATCTGATTTGACGATTTCCCAATCATACAACAATTCCGTTGTATATGATTTTCGAAATGCTGATTATGAGAGCATTAACCGCCATTTAAACAATATTGACTGGAATAGCACTCTTTTAACGTTAGAATTGAACGATGCAGTTGATTTGTTCTACCAGTTGGTTTTCGATGCGGTTGAGATGCACGTGCCAAAGATAAAGAAAAAAGACAAACTGTCTGAGCCATGGCTAGATAGAGATCTGAGGAGTTTACGTAATCAGAGAAACAAGCTTTATAAGATAATAAAAACCGATATCAATGTTAGCAATGATATCAAGGAAAAATATAATGATATTGCTCAAAAATTTCAAAGGCAGTGTCACCAGGTATATGAAAATTATGTAAATATAGTCGGCGAAAATATAATTCATGACCCGAAGAAATTTTTCGACTTCGTAAACACCAAGCGAAAATCTTCTGGCTATCCCACGTCCATGTACAAATGCAACTCAGTTTCTTCTGATCCACAAAAAATATGCGATATGTTTGCCGACCATTTTCAAGAAGTTTTTTGTCAGGCCAGAGGATCATCTACCACATCGCCACTTTCTGAAATCTGCCAGTCGCCCATCGCTAATAAACTTTATTTAACCAGAGAAGACATTTCAAGGACCATGATAGAACTTGATATGAAAAAGGGCCCTGGACCTGACCTATTACCTCCAAGCTTCCTAGTTAAGTGTGCAGAAACGATCATATCACCCTTGTATATAATTTTCAATAAATCGCTGTCATGCGGTACATTTCCGCGTTTCTGGAAATCAGCCCATATCACGCCGATTCTTAAAAGTGGTGATAAACGCTCAGTAGAAAATTATAGAGGCATCGCCATTTTGTCAGCTATACCAAAGCTGTTAGAAAAAATTGTTTGTGAAAAACTTACAATCGTTATTGATCCTCTCCTAAACGAGCAACAACATGGCTTCAGAAAAGGCCGGTCTACTACCTCCAACCTAATGATAATAGTCTCAAATGTGCTTTGTAATATGGAAAAAGGGCGTCAAATCGATACTATATACACTGACTTCAGTAAAGCCTTTGACCGCGTTGACCATGGCATTTTGAAACATAAACTCCAAAAATTTGGCATTTCAGGAAGCCTTCTAAACTGGTTGAATTGTTACCTTCGAGATCGAACGCAACACGTTAAATTCCAAGGCCGTCTTTCCAAAAAAATTACCGTCTCATCTGGGGTACCTCAAGGCAGCCATCTAGGGCCGCTTCTGTTCAATGTTTTTGTTTCTGATCTCTCGGAGGTGTTATCCGACATTCCGCACCTTTTTTATGCAGATGATCTGAAATTATATCACCCTATTCAGTCGGAATCAGATGCAAATTTTCTCCAGCTGAAACTTCAGTCACTGGTGGAATGGTGTGAGCAGAATAAACTTACTCTTAACGTTGAAAAATGCCATGCCATAAGTTTTTCCCGCAAGACCTCTACTTTTAATTTCGAATATCACCTGAATAATCAGCTCCTGAAAAATGTTGATAGTGTCGTGGATCTCGGTGTCATCCTGGATAAAAAGCTGCGTTTCAATCTTCAGTATGACAGAGTTCTTGCTAGAGCTAGCAAGCAGCTAGGATTCATTAAAAGACGTGCGAAAGAATTTAAGAACGTATGGGTTACAAGGTCTCTGTTTATGTCTTTAGTTCGCCCTCTACTCGAATACGCTTGCATCGTCTGGAATCCTTTTTTCGATATCCATAGCAATAAACTGGAATCTGTCCAAAAGCAGTTCGTGCTTTTTGCCTTGAGAGATCTCTATAGTCCACATGATTTCGAAAGTCTTCCAACTTATAGTTACAGACTTAAACTCTTGAATCTGGCAACACTTTCTTCAAGGAGAGCGGTACTATCCTCATGCTTCGTCTTCGATGTTATTAGAGGTTTGGTTAACGTAGAATATCTTAGTAATAAAATCACTGTCAATAATCCTGTAAGACAAACTAGGCACACACGTCTCCTCAATGAGCATCAACATCACACTATCTATGGAGACAGAGAGCCGATAAATAGATGCTGCAAAATATTTAACAATGTTTCGGAGTACTATTCCTCTTCTATCTCTAAACCTTTATTCAAAAAAAAATTATATACTGCTGTAAATTCTTAATCCAAACTATTTCTTTTACCATATTGAATTAACTACCAGACAATAAAGTCTATTGACACTTAGAAATGTTATTGTAATTTAGGTTAAGGAAAACAGTTTAAGTTTAAGTTTACATTTGTTACTGTTTTGTTACCTTGTTTTGGTTAAATAAATAAAAACTAATTTTCGAAGAAATTGCCTTTGAGTGACAAAAAATGTGGAAAAACGTAATACACTTGTTTTTTAGAATAATATCAACCATTCCTTGTTCAAAGCAACAGAACTCAGCTATAACACAAATGATGAAAATGTTCAGTGCTGGCAAAATTTTCCCAACGAAGCAGCAATAAGTTAACCTGCACAAGCTCATACTTAAATCAACTTATCCATTGAATTTCGTTCTCATCGAAAGATTTCGTCGAAAGCTTTAGTGGTTAACGTTGTTTGAAGCTGCCATCCAAAAAATGTTCAAAACTCGGAAAATTTAAAAATCGGTTTCTTAGTTTTATTGCAAATGTTTTGCATATGAGTATTTAATTTGAAGCATCTGTTGATGCAATATCTACGAAAATGGCTAAAGCTCGTTACCCTGTGTCAGCAGCAAAGCAAAATATATACCAAATCTGCTTCACGTTAAACTTAACCCAACCAATAAATTTCGTTTCGATTGAATCACTGCGCTAGAAGTTATACGGGTGAAAAAAATTTTAGGGTAACCACGCTCAAAACTTTTCAAATTTTTAAAGCGTTAATATTTGTTGTTAATTTTCATTGCACGATCGTTCCCATTTGCAAATCTAATGACATAATCGCGCAGTAAAGAAATTCCAAAAAATTACAAAAATTGTCATAGCTGGCAGCCCTTTCACGATTTTTGTACGAAATGCCTATGACATTTGGCTCACATCAAAATCTATTTACTGCATAAACTTCATTTTGATATCATGACTGCACCGGAAGTTATAGGGAAAGAAGTTTTATTTTGCTGAGCAAATTTGCAAGATTCAGGAGACCAAAATCACCATAGCTGGCAACCCTTTTCTAATTTTTCAGCTTAATTTTCACCAAATGTTACCTTAAGTAAGATCCAAATATTGTGTGAAGTTTGTTTAAATTTGATGGCTGAATCGGAAGTTATAGGCCAAAAAGCTGTTTTTTTTCTCAGTGATTTTTCAAGATGGCACCACTACCACAGGGTTGCCTGCATTTCAAAATGACTTCTATCAGACCTGGTGCTAGTTGATACCAACATGTCCTGTGAATTTCATTATGATCGGATAATCCAGTCGTCAGTTCTCGTGAACAGAACTTTCGAGTGCTTAAAATAGAGGTAATTTAGTGATGGGTTGCCGTTCTTGTGCAAATCGAAATTTTAAAAATTTCAAATTGCCATGATTGACAAACGTTAAAATTTATCAATGATTTGAATTTTTTGTCAAAAATCAAAAAAATTTCAGGAGGTTCAATGATTTGAAGGATTTTTTTTCAAGAGCCTGCCGCAGCTACAGAGTTACCCGTACTCTCTTGGAGATCCATGTGCATTAAACCTTAGTCAACATGAATACGCTCTGCAAATTTCCCGATGATCCAATGTTTTTCTCAGAAGTAATGACAAATCAAAATTTGAAAAAAAATCCTTGCCTACTTTTAGGCACGCTGCACCCACACACGGCTCAAAATTTCCAATTCCTTACCATAAGCAAGTTAAGAACATAATAAGTTTTCATTTGCAATACTTTTTTTGAACAGAAATTCACGCTGCTTGGAAATATAGGAGTACCTCTAAATTAACTAAAACGCTCGCCGCCGCCAAAATATTTAAGATATCTGAATTTTGACATATTTTACACCTACCTACTAATTACAGCTACGTTCTCCGAAAGTTTCAGCTCAATCGGATCGGCCACTCCAGAGATTATCTCCCTTAATCATTTTGATGATATATATAAATATATATACATATATATATATATATATATATATATATATATATATATATATATATATATATATATATATATATATATATAAATATATATATATATATATTTATATATATATATATATATATATATATATATATATATATATATATATATATATATATATATATATATATATATATATATATATATATATATATATATATATATATATATATATATATATATATATATATATATATATATATAAAGAAATATGAATTTTCGGCGAAACGAGTTTAATACTACTTTTCTTCGAAAATTAGTACTAAGGGATTTATTAGTCTCTTTTTTTAAGGCTTAAATAGCTCTCATAGATTACCCATTTAATACTAGTAGCACACTTATTACTTACAAGGCTGATATCACTAGAACTGTCCTCTAAGTTTTCCTCTTATAAGATTCTTGTGGTATCTTATAAGAGAAAAAATGTCAATTGGTTTCATATTCCCAAATATATTTATTACCAATATATTAAAGTACATAATTGCAATAACAATCAATAGATTTTGATCATACACTTTCAAATAGTTCCCTCATTCTCGAGCTTAGAAACCAACGCTTCAATTGTCTTGCAAAAAACTGAGACTTTCGATGAAATTCCAAATTCAATGCCGTTTCAAGTTAATCTGCCGTTCCAGTCACGCTAAAATCTACTTTGACTTTTCAATAAATTTGTTTACTCATTTCATTAATGTTCCTCGCTAAAAAGAGCTTAATACTGATTAAAGCAAGTTCGCATAATTTACGTTTGAACTACTTTCGAGCAGACATATTCGACAATCACCAACATCCGGCCTCAAACTTGACTCGTGATCGCATTTGACTCACAAAATCAAATTTAATTTTGGGAACATTAAAATTGGTGATTAAAACAATTGAATTGATGAACAGAGAGCTTAAAGGGTATCGTAGTGTGGTGCCACACTTGTGTAGTGAGTCTATCAGTAAGTCTTAAGGATTGAAACTTCACTGCTAGTCTAGTCAAAGAATATTATCGTTTTAGTACGATTGCGGCAGTCTTCGTTACTTCATCGCATTATCCAGCTTTGTTGCGGTCGTCGAAGTCCATTCAATAAAAGCTTTGACGAAAAGACAATTTAATGCAAGTGCACAAATGAACAAAGCGCTTGCTCGGGCTCAATATATTCATACTGGCAGTTATTTTTGAACTATATCGGAACTTCTGCCTTCAACTTGAGCCCTTATTTTAAATTTGACACTTCAAATTTATTTATGAATACACACTACCTCTCAAATATTGTTCAAACAACCACTAATCGCAGAAAAACGGTGTTGTCCAGAATAAGTATCAATATTAAATTTAAGAATATTAAAAACTTTGTTTATTTTTCTTGTACATAAGACACAATATTCATAAATAAATACATTTACACACTTTGCAGCCACACTATTCTTCCGCCGCGTTCCGTTTTCATCCCGTCGCGTTTTCTAAATCCGAATTCGAAATGTCGTTAGACAATGAGGATGCGGTTCCCTTAGGCGCGTCATCCGGTCCCGAAATTAGTGCGACATCCGTCAAACCACCCATGTTGTGGCAAGATGAGCCAGCTTTGTGGCTCTCAGATATTCTGGTGCTTCAGATATTTTGGTGCATCCAGCATCTGCAACCGGAAAACTTCCACCTTCTGGTATGCGACTTGCCGCGGCAAACCAGTCAACCATCAACACCTATGAACAAAATGTGATAAAACCAGAACTGGGACTCCGTCGTGAATTTTCATGGGATTTCATCATTGCCGATGTCTCTAGACCCATTTTAGGTGCAGAATTCCTCTGCAACTGTGGGCTAGCTGTTGACTTGGCAAATGCTATCCTTGTGGATCCTCTTACTTCTCTTGCATCGAAAGGCACATACACTTCGTACAAAGGTCCAAAACTTAGTGTTTTGTTTGAGCAAACCGCAGATCCACGGATACATGCTCTTCTCAGCAAATACCATGCCATCACGATCAACAAAGGGTTCTCACAACCCTGTAAACACAAAGTGACACACCACATTTTGACCACAGGCCCTCCAATAGTGTCAAGACCACGTCGACTTGCACCAGATAAGCTCGCGGCAGCCAAGAAAGAATTCGATTTCCTGTTACAACAGGCAATTTGCCGCCCCTCAAATAGCAGCTGGTCTTCTCCGCTACACATGGTACGCAAGCCTAATGGAGAATGGCGTCCTTGTGGCGATTAAAGACGCCTAAACGCCATAACCGTCCCGGATAGATATCCGATCCCCATTATTTAAGACTTCTGTCATGAATTACATGGCAAAAATATATTTTCCACCATAGACCTGACTAAGGCCTATCATCAAATTCCAGTCGAGCCGAACGATATTCCAAAGACCGCCATCTGCACACCTTTCGGACTCTTTGAGTTCACCCGAATGACTTTCGGACTTTGCAACGCGGCACAATCGCTCCAACGCTTCATTCATGAAGTCCTATACGGATTAAAATTCTGTTTTATTTACCTCGACGACATTTTGGTAGCTTCGACTTCCGAAGAAGAGCATCTTGTTCACATAGAACAAATTTTCAAACGACTAGCAGACAATGGTCTTATAATAAACATGGAGAAACGCCATTTTCTTCGATCTTCAATTAAATTCTTAGGTCACGAGGTTTCGCCAAAAGGCATTAAGCCCTCCCCAGAACGGGTTGAGGCAATATCAACAGCTAAACTCTCCAAGACGGTTAAAGACCTAAGAAGATTTTTGGGGATGGTCAATTTCTATCGTCGCTTTCTTCCTCACACAGCTGAGATGCAGCAACCACTCGACGCCTATCTTTGTGGCTCCAAAAAAGATGAGGCTAAGACAATCAACTGGTCATTAGTCAAGACTGGTTTGACAGAAGCCACTCTATTATCCTTTCCGGACTCAAACGCCGAGCTCGGTCTATTCATAGACGCTACAGATTCCGCCATCAGGGCTGCTCTGCAGCAAAAATGTCAAGGCTCTTGGCAACCACTTGGTTTTTACTAGGCCAAATTAAGAACGTATAGTGCATACGACCGCGAACTCTTAGCGGCTTATCAGGGCATTCGTTATTTCCGATACTTTTTGGAGGCCCAATGGTTTACACTATACACCGACCACAAACCACTGACTTTTGCTTTTAAACAAATGCCAGAAAAGGCAACATCTCGTCAATTTAGACATCTTAGTTATATAAGTGAGTTCACTTCTGACATTCGGCATGTCTCTGGTTGCAACAACGTTGTTGATGATGCACTCTTTCGTCTAGAGGAAATCATTCTTCCCACTACCCTAGACTTTGCAGCAATCGCCACGTCCCAAACATCGGACGCAGAGTTTCAGAAGATTCTCAAGGATTCTAAAACTCAGAACATAATATCGCTCACCCTGGTATTCGTGCTACAAGAAAGCACATTGCAGCCAAATCCTTCTGGCTTTCGATGAACAAGGACATTGCAACTTGGGCCCGAGAATGTCTATCTTGTCAAAAATGCAAGATAACCAGACATGTGAGCAAACCTATATCGACCTTTCCTACGGGCTGTGAACGGTTTAAGGTCATTCACATCGACATAGTTGATCCCCTAACACACTCGCAGGGAAACACATACTGTCTTACCATAATCGACCGTTTCACAGGTTGGCCTGAAGCAATTCTTTTAGCCAGCATTACTGCCAACGACTGTGCTTCTGCTTAACTAAGCACCTGGATTGCTAGATTTGGAGTTCCCCAATACACTGTCACCAACCAGGGCAGACCATTCGAGTCAGTGCTCCATGCTGAGCTTGGTCGACTCTTGGGCTTCGAAAGCAATCGTAAAACAGCGTACCATCCTCAGGCCAACGGCTTCTTAGAAAGATGGCATCGTACTCTTAAATTGGCTATCATGGCTCACAACGATATTTCTTGGACTGGAACACTACCCGTAATTTCTTCTTGGATTACGATCTCTAATCCGAGAAGAATTCACAGCATTACCGGCACAATTCCTATACGGAGAAAATCTGCAACTTTCTTGTGATTTTCTTCAAGAAAATCTTAGGAAGATTAGCCAAACAGACTTTGCCACCGAACTAACGGCTACAATGGCAAAACTTCGACCAGTTGATGCTTAACCTCTCACAAACACTGAAGATATTCATCTTCAAGCAACTCGACTCTTGCTCACACGTCTTCGTTAGAGTTGATTGTGTTCGTCCATCACTCATTCCACCGTATGACGGTCTTTTCAAAGTCCTAGCCAGACCAAAGAACTTTAGCAATCTGGAAATCAGAAACAAATCCGTCAGTGTTTCAATTAACAGGCTCAAGCCCTGTACGGAACCTGTCGATAACTCTTCCGTACGTCTCTCTAGCTAGGCGAACCACAAAGGTGCCACTCTCTACGCCTCGCGATAACGCGTGGATACACAAACACCTACAGCTATCATTCTCACATTCACTACACACCACACGACTTTATATCAAATAAACCCTATAAATTCCAGTGCAGTCATGAAATCAAAACGAATTTCATATGATATATGGAAAAAGGAATCAGGTAAAAAGACCATGATACGGTTGCCAGCTTTGTTGACTTTGTATTTATTTGCAATATCTTTATCAAGCGATTTTATCGTAAAGTTTTCAAACAGTAAAGATCTTGTAGTGACAATAACCAACAAAAATTTAGTTTCGACAATTTGAAAACTTTTGCGACTGGTAACCCTAAATTTCTTTGTACCCCAAAAACTTCCAATGCAGTCATCAGATCAAAGCAATATTCGCAGAGTAGATTGATTTAAATATGAGGCAGGTGTGATATATTTTTGGATTTTATGCTAGCAAAGGGTTGCCAGCACGAGTCGGTTTTTATTATTTTCGTATCAATAAATGCTTGCATTAAGTATTCATATCGCGAACATTTACAGTGAAAATAAGCTACCAATGTTTAAGTTTTCTAAGTTGTAGAACATTTTGGGTTCCAAACATCTTTTGTTTTTTTGACCCCAAACCTCTTTCTAACCTTATAACTTTCGACGACGTCACCGGATAAAATATTAATCGACAGAGTTAGTTGATTTTGACGTGAGGCAATTGTGAAAGACTCTTAGTTGCACTGCTGCAAGCACTTAGCATTTTCTTTGTTTATATTATGCTATGCTGCTTTCAAAGATTTGCAGTGTTTGGCTTTCTTAAATCTTGAAGATCAAAGTGATTTTGCAATCAAAACACGTTGGAGCACGTGTGGTAGAAAATTCACTCAAAATCTGCACGATTCTTCTACTGTTCATCGAACGTTGGTGTTTGTAGCGGTTCATTTGCGCTAGAGTTTTACTTTCACAATGTCATTCAGCAATAGGGGTAATTTTCCATAGACTAGTTCGTATTGAGAATTATGTGTATCTACATGTGGAGTAGTTTTATACGCGAAAGTGTAGTGC
>CANBKX010000192.1:0-18146 GCA_947369275.1 Nemotelus nigrinus
GGGACTGAAAGGTTCAACACATGCGATGATTTTTTTTTGTTTGTACACGTACTGTTCATAAAACTTATATAATTTACTAATACATTATATATTTGTTGATTTATTCTTTATTATTTGCTAATGCATTATCAAGTAAACTTCTTGTTTGTAGATACGTATGAGCTACTACCACATGCATATAATGTGAACGGTAGGTATGAACTACACATGAAGAATCAATGACCACTAAGAAAGAAAGCTTGTATGAATTATCGGGAATAGAATGGAAATAATTAGAAATGTAAGAATATTTTTTCGTTTAAAAGCTAAATATATTTCAACTTATACTTGAAGAAGAGGATAGCTTAGCTTCAAAATATCTTTAAAAAAATTGGAATATATTAAGCTTAGAAGGAAGAAACTGATCTCTTGGTTCAAACATTTGTTACCTAGAAAACCTAGAAAAATCGAAAATAATTTGGCAAGAATAAAAAAACTGTAACTTATTCTTTTCGAGCCATTTGGTTTGCAGGAATATCTTTGTAGCCCTAACTGCGTGTCCGAGGCTAGATGAAACAGCAAAACCTTTGAAACTAGTGCTTTTTGCTGTTTTCCGTTTTCGCGATCCCCTGATAAATGTGAGAGTCAGACAGTTCTTTTCTGCGAATGACTTAATTTTTTCCCAAACTACATACAAGTCTTCTCGCTAACTTAGTAGTGTTCCATTCACAAGATCTATCCCATCCCTAAGAATTGCGTTTTTAGTTTGGAAATATGTGCTTAACATTTTCGTTCTAAAAAGTGAAAGATGAAAAGATTACAAATTTAGGAATACTGATTGAATGAAAGATCCTCAATCAATAAACTGAGTCGTTGTATTTTCCCTCATTCATTTCTTTCTCTAAAACCTCTTTCATAGTCCCATAGCTATTGATCACATATTTGCAATTGTGAAATCTCATTGACTAACGAGTCGAGCTTAAACTTCTCATTCCACGCCTTGTGTTTAGACCAACTGCCTCTTCAAGCCGCTTTAACAATTCGTGTTGTGATGGCTTCGTAGGTAAATGAATTCGATGGCATTGAAAAAGGATGTACACGTTTCGATTGTGAAAAATGTGTCCATCAAAACCAGGATTATTTTATGAGCTAGACAGTGTAAAAATGTGGCTGCAGGGTGTTTAATCTTAATTTAGATTTGCAAACTACCTTTTTGTCCTGACATGACACTAGCCCCATCATAAGACTGTCCAACAACAGACAATTCGCTAAGTCCGTAGCTGTCTAACAGGCTCAAAATTATATCTACTAAATACGAGGCATTTCTAGCTCTTGAACAGTCTACAAAGCTTGAGAACCTTTCTTCGACTGCTAGCTCTTTAGCGAATCTGACAACCACGGAGAGTTGTTCCTTCTGTGGACCCTTGTTGCGTCTGCCAAAATGGATATCAATCCGCAATCTTTTATTTCAGCTGTATTGTCCTCGCGAACGGTTTCAGCAATTATTTTCATCAATTCAGTTTGTGTTTTGCCACTACAGTAGTTCGCAGCCTTGTTTTAAATATTAATAATGCACAAAATTCAAAAAAAAAATCACGGTTATCACTGGCACCACTTTCATCGTGTCCTCTGAAAGCACGTCTTTGGTGACTGAGACACGTCGTAAGGTCGATAACCTTTTCCAAATAATTTCGGTTCATCTTGACAATATACCAAGATTGTTCAAGCACCATATCATTTACTGTCTTCCAAGCACTATTAGAGTTTTCAGATTGTGCATGAATTTTACTATCCGGATAATTTCTCCAGATCGCGAAGTTTGGTTGAGCTGAAATTTTGGTGTACTTTTGGCGACAATGGAAACTCTATGGAAAATTTCGCATTGTGATAACTTCACACCGAGTCATCAGATCATCACAAAATTTACAAGACTCATCAATGGGCACAAAAAATAAGTTTCTGCCGTTTTCAAATAATGTCTGGGCAACTTGGTAGCTACCATAAGTACGTCAACACAAATCTTTCACACGGCTGTTAGAATAAAACGCAAATAATTGATGAATTTGATACTATATTTATATATTCAAATCTAAACTTGTAAAATTCTCAATCGCACAAAAATCGCACCAAATTATTTATATTTTTAGCACCTGGACATTGCGTTTACGGTATCTCTCGACCAGATAAAATTCATAGGATATACTGGTCTTGAGTAGATACAGGTCTGACAAAAGTTTAATGAATATGATAAAAACCATGTGGCGGCTGTGTCACTATGAAAAAACGCTCGGTGAAATTGAAGTGCTATACCTTTTAACTTCCGATGCAGTTATCAAATTATAATAAAATTCACACACATTTAACCTGAGTGTAAACCAAGTAGGTCATAGTTAGCATAAAAGTGGCAGGGATGCCATTTTTATTCGTGAAATGACTTCGAAAATTGTATTCTACGTTAATTACCTTATTGCCTACCATTTTAATACGACTATGTTTTGTGAAAAACATAATTGCATATAACGCCAGTTTATAAAAGTGTTTTTATCTAAATACCTGTATATTGCCTAGTTGGAATGAACAGATAATCTTAATAAAAAAAAAAGATAATTGGCGAGGTGCTTTTCGTCTTTTTCTTAACGTTTAACTTGTCGAAATTAAATATTGCCGTCCATTTCTCGAAGTAAAACCCATAACATCGTAATTAATACCGCAAATAACACAGTCTCTATGTTATAAGTAGTGTGTATGCTTTGGTATAGGCTTACACTACTGCACTACTCAACTCTTGCTGGAACCACAAACACCTAAGAGGCGAAAACTTAGGTGTCTGCTGTTGGAAATATTTATTTTTCTGGGAGGGGCCAAGCTAGGGTCTGGGGGGGTCCCGGCCCCCCCTGGCCCCCCCTACGGCGCGCCTATGGATACATATGTAAGGATTGGCCGAATGAGTGTCTTATAGCAAATCGATTTAGCCTTTGTCGTCATGCCCATCTTTTTGGTGAAAGGATATCTGATGCGCTGAAATGCGGACCTGACTACTTTAATTATAGGTCGGACATAGGGATTTAATTTAAAGACCCCATGCATGTCTACTCCAAGGTAACGCAATGTAGAACTAGGAATAAAAAAGAAAAGACAGTCACTTTTTTGGCCTCGTTGCAGTTGGTTTGTGATCTCTGTTACTTAGAAGGGCTCCTGAACACAGACAGCTGTGTTTTCTTGCTATTTAGTTTGATGCCCTATTCATCAAAATAAAATCTAAGATGACCAAGTAATCTGCAAGGCTATTCACAGCTTTGAGCGGATTTTGCCTCGACGCAAATAAGAGCGTATCATCTGCATATTAAAGAACTTTAACTTGAGGATAGCCAACTGGAAAAAGCAGGTGAGCAGTGAAAACAGTTTATAAAACAGGTCCAGTGACAGAACCTGGTGACATTCCTGATGTCACAGGTTCCCTAGGTAAAGTCACTCCATTGATGCTTACATAAAACTGTCTGCTGCTAAGGAAGCTTGCGGCGTGCCGTATTACAACTTCCAGAAATCCCAAATTGATCAGCTTGAATAGAAGACCGTCGTGCCATACGGTGTAGAAAACCGTCTCGATATCAAAGGCACAAGCAACCGTTGGAGTGTTTCGCTCATTCAGGTACGACACAATCTGATCAAGTTACACATAGCGTGCTGCGTCCTATGCTTGCGCCTAAAGCCAAAATGATAATCTGGTATAACGTTAGCAAATTCGCAGTAGCTGGGAATCATTTCCAACCAAATCTTCTCAAAGATCTTCCCAAAATTAAGAACCAGAGAGATCGGCCGGAAATTTCTGGCCTCATTTTTTTGCTTTTTATGTGAATGAGAAAAATCGTACCAACTTTCCATGTGTCGGGAAAGTAGCCGTTTTTAAAGGCATTATTGAAAATAACGGAAAGTAATCTGAGCATGGAGATTGGAAGATGTTTGACAATAAAGCTAGACACCTCATCATACAAAGATGACTTTTTACTTTTTATACCGCGCAAAAAAAACACCAAGTATTCATTATTATCAAAATGAAATTGGTTACTTGTGAGTTGCGGGTCATCTGATGGATTTTCGGATGAAAATGTGACCAGCGGCTCGTTGTGACTGTTTAGGAATGATTTGACTTTTCCTCGTGTACAATTTAACTATTAAGTTGGGCGGAATAGCATTTAATAGCGATTGAAATGTTTGTGCGAACAATTCGGTTTTCCGATCAAGGCTGCACACAGAAACATTGCCAGTCATTACCGCTATCCCCCGATTGATATTTTTAGTGGAAATCCGATTAATTTTCTGGTACATGTCGGGGCCTGTGCGAATGGCAAAATTTACCAACCATCTCAGCAGTTGGTGTTCGAAAGAAATATCCTGTATAGTGGGTGATCCCTCCCAAGTCTATGAAAAATCCGCATCAATCTGCAATGCCAAATATGCCTCACCTTCATGTGCTTAACAATATCCAGCGGAAGTCTGTGACTCTGATATTCATCATTGGAATTTTGGTCAACAGTAGAACTTATGATGTCGTTGGCGCAATCTAACAAGCTATCGACTTGACGGTTTGACAGATTTTCCGTCACACACACACGCATCAAGATTCCTTACCAATATATCGACGTTGCGTTGAAAAGTACCCCAATCGCTGTTTTTAAAAGACATTTCAATCCTTAGGGATTTCTTTATGAGGCTGAAATAGGAACAGAACTCAATTTTAAGCCTTACAGTAAAGTAATCAGACATACCGGCTTGAGTCCAGCAGTGTCGGGGATCAATACTGCTGACCATTTACAACGGGATCTCGCCACTGAAGGTGTCTCGAATTCAAGTTGTCACCGATAAGCGAATTTTTAAATTGAGAAACTAGCACACTAATTGCTCCAAAAACATGTATAAGATTTGCTTTTGATGAACTGCATCGAACATATAGAGAAGCAATTAAAATGCGTTTATGGTCTAAGCTTCCAACTACAGCAACAGCGAAGGAACAGCATTTCTGACCGGACACTACCAGAGGTTTCATGTCTAAACTACTTCTAACCAATAAAGCAGTGCCACTATTTTGGTTGTCTAGTACGATTTTGAATCCTTGAAGTTAACCATATGATGATTTGACAGTTTCGTCTCTGTTATAAGTACCAAATACGTACCCAATACATCAATCAGATGTTGATCAAAGGCTCTTTGAGCCATCGAGATGAGTGAAGTGCTGCTGAATGTGGCCACCTAAACCATCTTATTTGCAAAGGTTCGCAAGCAGCTTGAGTTATGTGATAAAAAATTTGTTTTTTTTTTTTGAAGAAGGTGCCACTTTGCGAATGTGACAAACTTCTGTGTAATATTTGTATCAGAAGTATGTACATAGCTATTTGCTGAAAAATAAATGTTAAGTAAATAGATTTATTTGAAAACTATAGGTATCTTTCGAAATGCCTACATATAAAAAAGTCAAGTACTAAAATAAAGTACAAATACTTCCCTACTAAGCATAAACGTTCTATCTGCATTTCTCTCATTTTCGAGTTAACACCGGATTCAAAAATTACATACTATATTACATCATTCTACAAAATTTGAAAAGCCTATCTTTTGCTGAAGTATGTTAAAATCAATATTGAAAAATGCACTCTCCACATATCTCGAGTACAAAGCAAACCACAAATCATTGAAAATCTCGAAAGTACTTAAATCTAGATACAACGTTTATGCTTAGTAGGGCAGAATGGGCCCCTTTTGTGCCTTCAAGCCCCTATCGACAGGCTTTTGTCGATCGATAGCGATTTCAACATAATTACCTTTCGGAGCATTTTTGTAAGCAACATTTGGTAGAATTCCGGTTGAAAAATAAGGATAAGGCTGCCAGTTATGGTAATTTTTGTCATTTTTTTACTAAGATATGCTACTATTAAATTTTTAATGAATATATAAACAATGACTGTAAACAAAAAATATTATAATTTCAAAAGGCAGGTAGTATTAGCGGTCGTTAATAGTCTAAACTTTTCGACCCCTATAGCTTCCAACGCAGTCCTCAAAACGATATTCTCAGAGTGAGTTGGTGCTAGCGAAAGCTTCCAAGCACCAGATACTTTTACTAATTTAATTTATAATTTTACTTTTACTTCTGAAAAAAATGAAATTCACATTAACCTTGACGTAAAGCAAATGTTAAGCTAACAAAGCGTTTTCACTTTTCAGCCCTGAAATTGTGATCATTTTTGTACGAGGAGATTATACTCATTCTATAATGAAAATAAGCAACAAGTATTTTATTCGTCTAAACTTTGAAACTCATAGAGTGGCAACCATGGAAGTTTTTCTACATTATTTCTTTCAATACTGATTGAACATAAACATACAGTTGAAATCTACTCATTGCCTCTACTTTTCTTCCGAAATTGGTGTTTCTAACGATTCCTATAGTCTATGGTTTTTATTAATACATGCACCAACTGCTAGTTAGCTTAAACTCTTCGACGTCGTTTTAGTCATATTTTAACTGCCCTATAATTCTATCAACAAATGACTTTTAAAAATACTAACTTTGTGAACTGAATTTCGGACGTTTCAAATATGAATATAACGTTTTCAAAATTTTTAACTCTATATGTTTCAAAAAAGATAAAAAAAATGTTGAATTGCGATAGCTTTTTACGCAGTAGATGTTATCAAGTTGTAGACGTATGTAGTTTATTACGGACATGCTGGAACAAGCACTGAATGCAAAAACCTTCAAATCATTGACCCTCCTGAAAAAATTTTGTTTTTTTTTAGAAAAAAGCATTTCATAAATGCTACACATCAAAAGTAAAACTTTTTAATTCCATATTGGACGAAAACAAACCATTTCCCAATTTGCCTACATTTTTAGCATCTAAAACTTATGTTCACGTTAACTCACGACCCGATAACCAGATCCATTTGAACTTTACAGAATATTTTGGCCTCAAATGGGACAAAGTCTGGCAGAAATGATTTTGAAATGTAGGTAGCCCTATCGCAGTGATACCATCTTAAAAAACTACGTAGTAAGGAAACTGCTTTTTGCCCTATAAATTCTGATCCAGTTTCCAAATTTTAACGAAATTCACACAATAATTGGATTTTTTATTGAGCCACGTTTTGTAAAAATATGGTTGAAAAACCAGGTTGGAGCTGCCAGCTGTGAAAATTTTCGGATCTTGATTCTTGAAAATTCGATCAGCAAAATAAAGCTTTTTGCCCCATCAATCGACGCCATCTTAGACTTTGTTGGGGATGTAGCAACAACAGAAGAAGCATGGCATCAAACCAACCGGTCGTCCTGCTGGCAACGCTTGACGTACAAAATATCTTCAACTCGGCGAGGTGGATGGACATTCTCCGGCCCTTTGAGTGGAGGTTGCGTATAGCTGGCTACTTGCTAGTCATAATGCGGGACTGCCTCAAGAATCGATGGTTGCTATACAACACTGAGCACGAAGTCAGAAGGAGGACTATCACCTAAGGAGTGGCACGGGGGTCGATTTTAGGGCCTGACCTCTGAAACATCATGTACGATGATCTGCTCCGCATGCAAATCTCTGCGGATGTGTTCCTAGTAAGTTAACTTGATGACGTCGCAGCTGTAATCACTTCTAGATCTGCCGATTTTGCTCAATTTAGATTTAACCAAGGCATGAGGATGGTGGATAGGATTGCCATGCTGACGAAGCGGAGGATATCAACTGTTTGGCTTCCTCCGGGTCCAGACCAGCAAGTCGGTTAGGTATCTGGGAATGACCCTGGATACCAGGCTGACGTAGTGGGATCATATCCGCAGGGCATGTGACATGGCTTTAGTAGTCACCACTTCGTTGAGTAGATTAATGGTCTACGTTGGCGGACCCAGTGCGATAAGATGGAGGCTGCTGATGATGACGACCAGTTCCATCTTGTTATATGGAGCCGAAATTTGGGGAGATTCGCTTTGAACTAAGAAGCTCCGAAAGCGCATTGCCACTGTCCAGCGCAGGGGTGCCTTGCGAATTGCCTGTAGCCGCCGCACGGTCTCGGAAGAGACTGTGATGTTTGTATCGGGAGTAATCTCGATCGATCTGCTAGCGCAAGAATGCAATGAAGGGTACCTCTTTCGCTCAGAAATGGACATACCTGAGGCTTTGGTGCACGCGCGTATGTTAACCTTCCAACTTAGGCAACAACGTTGGAGTGAAGGTGATAAAAGACGCTGGACGGCTAAGCTAATTGATCTTATTGCGCTTTGGCTTAACCGGAGCCACAGAGAGGTAAACTTTTACCTTTGTCAATTCTTGACAGGGCACGGTTACTTCAGGAAATACCTGAAATGAGTAGGTAAAGTGGTCACACTATACTGCCCGTACTGGATCGACGTAGATCAACCGAATAAAATTCAGTTAGTTCTACTAAAGTGAAATATATCGCATCGAAACGTGACATATATAAATAGAGCTCAAGTGGACTTCGAATTTTTCAATTCTCAATCACTCGATCCGGGTCTTTTAACGCCCAAGTTGATCTGATCCAGTAAAATTTCGTGATCGGATCGACTTATCTCAAATCAATCCGGTGCGTGTATACAACATGGGTTGACTAATCCGAATCCACTTTGAAACCACGTTATAGACGCGGCTATTGAGTCCACGATCTGCCTGGCAACGATGCAATGCTGCGAAACGAGGAGAACTGGTGCGCAGTCTCAACATACGTTGAGAAAGTGCTGCGCATAAAACGGAAGGAGTATTCCCTACCTGACCCATGAGCTGTGGTAGTTTCTGAAGTCTGTGGTTACCGATAGGTGAGTCAACACGACCGGATTGAAGCAGTGGTTAGGCCATTCCCGACTCGGAACTCCGTGGACTAGTAGGTGGTCTTTTTTAGTGAGTCAAACCTCACATACCCCGTGGTGATGGGTCACCCGAGGATCTCGTAAGCAGATTTTTTTTGCAAAAACAATCAAACAGCGAAAGTAACTGGATGTCATTTATACAAACTTTGCCAAAGCTTTCGATGCAGAGAATCGTGATATTCTTCTCTCAATGCTAGCTGGGTTGGGTTTGGTACTTTCGATTACCTTTTTTTTTGGTTCTCGTCCTACATTTGTGATCGCTCTTGTGTTGTTACGATTAGTTCTTGTTATTTCTCAACCTTTTCCTTCCTCTTTAGATTTGTTTTTGTCCTTCATCCGTAGTGTTCTAAAATATATTTGCCAAATTTGGTGTCGTCACTATAGATACATACTTGATTGATACAGTAGAGTCTGAGCTGCACTAATTATTCGTTATTATATAAGTTCAGTATTTCTTATTGCGGTTGCAATATGCTCATTTTTAGCCTCCAAATCTCTTTCCTCGAGTCACCAAACGTATTTCTCAACGAATGCTTCCTATTTAAACTTAATATCGGCTGTATATTAGCTGAACCCAGCATTCAGTTTTTTATTATAGTGTAAACTAAAGATGAGGCGTATATACTTGAACAGGCATATGGAACAGGTGTTTTTTCGGAATAGCAAGTACCTAAATTCAAAAATACTAGGTAAGAGTATTTTTTTGCAGAATTTTCAAGAATTTCCTCCATTCGATTCATTTCAATCAAACAGCGACGTAATGGTATCATAATATGAAGTATGTTCTCGTATTTTGTACTAGCTAGTACTTTCATACTAATATTACATACTAGCTAGTATTTCATACTTTCATAGTCCCAAATATTTCTTACTAGCGTAGTTGAGATTATTTTATACTTGAGAATTAGCAGAGATTGATCGAAGAAAAGTCATATTGTTGACAACTTGAGCGATTACAAGAGGCTTTTTTGCACATAATAAAAGCATTTCTGATACTTTATTTCGGTGATTCGGGAGTTATAGAAAAACTTGATAAAAATATTGAAATTGAATCTAAGCCATTTTTTGTACGTTTACTGAGTAAAGTGTGAGGCGTGAAAGAATAATTATACTAAGATTAACTGTGCTACTTATAAAACAAGTCTGAAGTTGTTTAATTGAACTTGTTTAATCAAATTAAAAAAATTAAATTCGACAAATATTTCTTTTGAAAAATGAATAAGTAAATGTTAAGCTTTTAATTAATTTGAAGCTCATAAGATACTTACATGATTCATTCAACCTATCCTCAAGAAAGAGCTACATGCCATTGTCCTACTTTAATGTTTTAGACCAAGAAATATAAAAATTTGTTTAGCTCTAGTATGCTTCTGAAACTGAAAAAAAATACTTTTGTCAAATATAATTAAAAAGAACAGTTAATTTTCCATACCAATCAATATGTTAAAGTTTTTTAGATTTTATTTTTGAATCTCAGAATCGGCTTCCAAAAAACTTTTCATCAATTTCGTGAATTATTCAGAAGCCCATGACTCGGCAACTAAAACTCATAGGAAAAAAATGGTGTATCCAAGTTCACATCTTCTAGAAGTACCACTAAGCACAATATGAACGAAATCCAGAGCGTCAACTATTTTTCGTTGTCTACTTCACGTAAAATACCCAAATACTTTACAAAATTATAGCTAGTACGATTGGAACATATATTTGGAACAGGTATGCTTCTGTTCTCGTACTAGTTATTAGAGATGAGGCGTAAATACTGGAACAGGTATATGAAACAGGTATTTTTTTGGAACAGCCAGTACCTAGTACGAAATTGAAAAATACTAGGTACGAGTATTTTTGTGAACTATACATGTAATCAAGAGTTTACCCAATAAATTTCGTCCATTTGATTCATTTCAATCAAACAGTGATGTAATAGTATCCTAATATTAATATGCACTCGTATTTAATACTTGCAAGTGCTTTCATATTCACGAGTATTTCGTACTTTCAGTTTTTCCGGCGGCTTTCATTTTGCCGTATCTTAGAAACTAAGCCGCTTTTTCCTAGACTTGTATGGAAATTTCACCCGAAACAACTCAGAAAGGTCTCCGAATACACACTAGACTAAAAAAAAAAATTTGGAAAAAATTGTCGTTTTTGCCCAATTTCCCCTATCAAAAATGTTTTCGCCGTTAAAATATCACTAATATACTCTCCGACCACATTCAATCATCGAAAGCGCTGTAAAGGCAGTTTTTGCCAAACTATGGCCAAAAAACCCCTTACTCCCCTACAAAACCGAAATTTTTGTATCACAGCAAGAGGTCTTGGCGCGTTATGTCCTAAACCACTCTAACCCAAAATTGACCGATTTCGTCCGACAGGATTAGTTGATCCTATCTTAGTAAATTTTTCGACATTGGTTATTTGAACGAGCGCAGGAGGTGTTTTGTGCATATATTAAAATGAAAATCAAATTAAATTGATTGAATTTGATTGTTTTCCCTTAGGTGGCTGCTAGATTGGAGAAAGATTTGCCAAATAAGTGACCGACCATTGGAAAGTTACTAGTGATGGGCATTTCTGTTGTTTTCAGAAAACGAAAACGAACTGCTTTTTTCCAAAAATAACTGTTTTTTCAACCTTTTTGAAAACTTTTTTCACTCGACCAGCAGCAAATTGATACTGGGTGTTACAGTTAGTGATTGGCATTTCTGTTGTTTTCAGAAAACGGAAGCTATTTGAAAAAAAGCAGTTTGAAAAAAACAGTTGGAAAAAAACAGTTTTTTTCAAACTGCTTTTTTCAAATAGCTTCCGTTTTCTGAAAACAACAGAAATGCCAATCACTAATTGTAACACCCAGTATCAATCTGCTGCTGGTCGAGTGAAAAAAGTTTTCAAAAAGTTTTAAAAAACAGTTATTTTTGGAAAAAAACAGTTCGTTTTCGTTTTCTGAAAACAACAGAAACGCCCATCACTAAAAGTTACGGGTAAGCTGCACAGACTAATGGCTCGGTATCCTTTCACGGTCAACTGTACCATCACCATTCTAGCCTGGGAACTTTGTGTCTGGTGGGTGGGGTAGGGCATATCATACCGTTTCATTACATCACTGCAAATCGCATGTACTTGTGTGTATATATGCATACTTCAAAAATTCTAGCTAGTATTTTTGGAACAGGTATTTGGAACAGGTATTTTTTGTATTCGTACTAGGAATACCTAGTATGTGAAAATCCGAGTACGACCCAACACTACTAGTTATGCCTAGTATGTGAGAATCCTAGAACGACCTAACTCTATTATAGACTCAAGCCGCTCTAATAGAAACTCATTGAATTTGAATGTTTAAAAATATTTCTTGACACCACTTTTACGCTTGTCTCTTCAGCCCAATGATCTTATTCCTGGTCCTTTTCCCCGAATGTTATCTGTATTTAAAGAAGAGTTAAAACACAAATCCATGCGTGCAAGCCGAGTTTTAAGAAAGCGGTAGTGAAGTGGAAATACAAATCAACGTACCCGCCCTCTTTCACTTCACTCCCGTCTTCCAAAAAACCAGCATAGACTCCTTTGTAAACTTCCCTTAAAAGTTCAATGAGAAGTATCCTTTCACACGTTAGATAATTTAATTTGTATTAGGCAATTTTTATTTTTATCTAGTCTATAGTTTAATTTTTTATGTTTATTTGGAAATTAATAAATAAATAGTCCCAGCTCTGCCAACTGGCTTTCATCTCCATATTAAATTCCAATAGCTATGAATGCCGAAAATTCTTCCGCATCTACTGTTCTCTACGTTTGTTAAATTGAATATTGTGATAATTCCTTCTTAGCCAGTTCAAAGCGAGCATAATAATTTGTTTCAACCTATCGATGAAAATTAGTTTGAGCAAACGAAGTGGTTTCACCACATTTTCGACAACATGTAGTCCCGTTGCTCTCTCGCAAGATGTAAAAGTTGATATATTTGATAAACTTTCAGATTCTGTCATATCTTCCCAATCAGAACTAGCGTCGTCTTCTACAGCTTGGCCATCAATGTCATTTTCCGTCACTGTAAATTTGCGGCTTCTCACATCAATATTTTCAACACTATCTTCACTACAACTGTGTTGACCACTATCACATTCGCATATTTCTTTCATAATATTTTCGAAATTGCCTGGAAATTTGTTCAGTTCAAATTTGCCTCTACAGCTATAAATATCGTCATCTATGTTTGGTTTTGGATAAAGCTAGTTCTTGTTAATCCACAGCTCACTACACTAGGCACTATATAAACGAGTATGAACTCTCGTGATTCTACACTCATCAAATGCTTTCACTCAACTAATTATTCGGCTTGCTGAGTGCACTTATCCAGCTGCTCATTAATCTAAGTTCAAAATTAGTAGGTTTTCCTTAAACTATTCAAGTACACTATTTAAGTATATACTTAGCTTACATTTTATCGTTCCTTCTAAGGAAAATGGATTTTTACGACCTATTCTTTACACTTATGTATTTTTACTATCACAAAGCCTCATCTGTATGAAATCATTAAGGGAAAATATAGGAAAAATAGATAATATATAACAAAGAAATAATATAGTTTTATTTTGTTGTTTTGTCATAATATTTCTTGATCCTTATGGCAATAATGAATGACGAATGATGAAGGCCTCTTATATGAAGTAAATTTTTGTTTATGATATCAGTGTTTCATGTGCAACAAAATGTCTATCCTTTGAATGCAAAATGTTAATGATTAAAATTAAAGTTGGGTCGTACTAGGATTCGCACTTACTAGATTTAACTAGTACGAGTACAGAAAAATATCTGTTCTAAATACCTGTTCCAAAAATACTAGCAAGTATTTTCGAAGTATGTATATACATACAATGCATTTGATTTGCAGTTATGTAATAAAATAGCATGTTATGCCTGACCCTCCAGACACAAAGTTCCCAAGCTAGAATGGTGATGGTGCAAGATGACCTTCAAATGATACCGAGTCATTAATCCGTGCAGCTTGTCCGTAACTTTCCAATGGTCGGTCACTTATTTGCCAAGTTTTTCTTCAATCTAGGAGCCATCCAAAGGAAAACAATCAAATTCAATTAATTTAATTTGATTTTCATTTTATTATATGCACAAAACACCTCCTGTATTCGTTCAAATTACCAAAGTTGAAAGATTTACTAAGATAATACCAGCTGACCCGGCGAACTACGTACCGCCTCAGGTTCAATAAATGTTGTTTTAACTCCGAATTAAATTCGGATTGTTATTAAGATCAAAATGAATTAAACTCAATAAATGTACAAAAATCAAAATGAAAATTATTTTAATTACATTGAAATCAATGTATTTCACATGGCAGCTTGGCATTTGCTTTATTGAAGCGAATCGAAATGATTCGCTCAACATTGTTGCACTACTTTCTGTAGAAATATTTGCTGGGTGGATTGCACTCGGGTCGATTACCTCCATTAGGGCAACTTGTAATATAAAAAAAACTCTAGCGCACCTGAACCGCTAGAAACACTAATGTTCGAAGAACAGTAGAAGAATCGTGCAGGTTTTGAGTGCATATTCCACCACATGTGCTGCTTATTACGGGCTAACTGTTTCAAATGCCACGTTTTACTTTCGTCTCAAGAAGCCATTATAACTTATATGGTGGAAGGTTTCAGATATTACCACTGGCATGAATTTCAACGAGAGCAAAACACGGGTTAATTATATTCGTTATCAGTTGCTTATTTCATATAATTTTGAAAGCAGCATCTCATATAACATCATTGAAGAAAATGCTCAGTGCCTGCAGCACTGTAACTGAAGTTGGTGTTTGGGGCTGCGATCCGAAAAATTTGCAGAACTTTGGGAATTGAAACATCGGTTATTTATTTTTATTGTAAATGTTTCCGGTATGTATACTAACTGTAAGCATTTATTGATACAAAAGTAGCACAACCGACTCGTGCTGGCAACCTTTCGCTAGTATCAAAGCCAAGAATATATCAAATCTGCTTCACGTTGTTTAATTACATTCGAAGTTATAGGAGTATAAAGAAATTTAGGGTTACCTGCAGCGAGTTTTTTTCACATAATCGAAAGCTTAATATTTGCTGTTTATTGTCACTACAATATCATTACCATTTGAAAATTCTACGATAAAACCGCTTAATAAAGATATTGCAATTAAACACAAAACCAACAAAAGGTGGCAACCCTATTGTGGCTTTTCAACCAAATTTGGCCTGAATAATTTTTATGATAGGTTTCATTAATTGTATGAAATTCGTATTGATTTCATGACTGCACTGGAAGTTATAGTGCAAAAAGTTTTATTTTCCTGAGCGATTTTTCAAAACCAAAGACACAAAAATTACCATAGCTGGCAGCACCAATCTAATTTTTCAACCAAATTTCCACCAAACAGAGTTAGGTTTAGCTACTGTGTCAATTTCATGAAAATCCGGTAACCTATTCACATTTCATAGGGCAAAAAGCAGTTTTTTTTTCTTTGTAATTTTTCAAGATGGCACCACTGGCACAGAGTTGCCCACAATTCAAAATCGCTTCTATCAAATCTAGTCTTACTTAAGTCCAATGCATTCTGTAAATTTTAGCTGTATCTGATTATTGGTTCGTGAGTTCCCGTGAACAGGAGTTTTTGATGCTAAAAATATAGGTTAACTGGGAGAGGGTTACCGTTCTTGTCTGACATGAAATTTCCAAAGTTTTATTTTGAACGTGTAGATAAAACATAAGATTTATATACAGATTGGTTTTATTGTAAGAAACGGACATTTTTTTGAATATTCGATGGTTTGAATGTTTTCACTTCCAAATTTTTTTTTTCAAAATGAAAACACCAAAATTATCATAGCTGGCAGCTCCAACCGAATTTTTCAACCAAATTTCTACCAAACGTGGCTTAAAATAAGGTCCAGCAATTGTGTGAGTTTTGTCAAAATCGAACGATTCAATCAGAATTTATAGGGCTAAAAACAGTTATCTTTTTTAGTGGTTTTTCAAGATGGCACCACTGGCACAGAATCACCCGCATTTCAAAATCACTTCTATCAGACCTGTTCCTGTCTAAGACCAATACATTCTGTGAATTTCAAATAATTCTGCTCATCGGATCGTGAGTTTCCGTGAACAGAAGTTTTTGATGGTAAAAATATAGGTAGATTGGGCAAGGGTTACCAGGCGTGCCCGTTATACCATATCTTTTTTTTTTTTGGTTATGTAAACAAAGCACAAGATTTACGTATGAGTGGCTTTTTTTTGAAGAAACGGCATTTTTTCAAAAGAGACGATGATTTGGAGGTTTTCACTTTCAGTGCCTGCCCTAGCTACAGGGTTGCCATCACGCTCATTAAAAGCTACACAAATCTACAACTAAATAATATCAATATGTCCTAAAAAATTCGTAATGATTGAATAGCTCTGTCAAAAGTTATCGAAATTTAAAAACTTTCAAATTTTCCCGTTCTCTTTTTAGGCACCCAGCGCACACATAGGGTTAAAAAATTCCAAAGCATTATCCGATTCATATGTAAAACACGTTAGAAATTTATTTCGTTAACTTTATTTTTGCGAAAATTATTTGTGCACGAAATAATAGGTATATTAAAAATATCACTAAAATGGCCGCCGGCGCCAAAAGGTTAACAATAACTGACATTTAAAGAGACCTGGACCTATTCTGCATATACACCAATATATCCTGAAAGTTTCAGCTCAATCGGATGGCGCGTTCCCGAGATTATCTCACTGAAATTTTTTGATGATATATATATATATATATATATATATATATATATATATATATATATATATATATATATATATATATATATATATATATATATGGAAATATGAATTTTTGGCCGAATCGATTTTAATACTAATGTTCTTCGAACATTAGTAAAAACTCTAGCGCACCTGAACCGCTAGAAACACTAATGTTCGAAGAACAGTAGAAGAATCGTGCAGGTTTTGAGTGCATATTCCACCACACGAGGTGCTTATTACGGCCAAACTGTTTCAAATGCCACGTTTTACTTTGGTCTCAAGAATGCATTATAACTCATATGGTGGAAGGTTTCAGATATTACCACTGGCATGAATTTCAACGTTTATGAGAGCAAAACACGGGTTAATTATATTCGTTATCAGTTGCTTATTTCACATAATTTTGAAAGCAGCATCTCATATAACATCAACGAAGAAAATGCTCAGTGCCTGCAGCACTGTAACTGAAGTTGGTGTTTGGGGCTGCGATCCGAAAAATTTGCAGAACTTTGGGAATTGAAACATTGATTATTTATTTTCATTGTAAATGTTTCCGGTATGAATACTAACTGTAAGCATTTATTGATTCAAAAGTAGCACAACCGACTCGTGCTGGCAACCTTTCGCCAGTATCAAAGCCAAGAATATATCAAATCTGCTTCACGTTGTTATATTACATTCGAAGTTATAGGAGTATAAAGAAATTTAGGTTACGTGCAGCGAGTTTTTTCAAATAATCGAAAACTTAATATTTGCTGTTTATTGTCACTACAATATCATTACCATTTGAAAATTCTACGATAAACCCGCTTAATAAAGATATTGCAATTAAACACAAAACCAACAATAGCTGGCAACCCTATAGTGACTTTTCAATTAAATTTGGCCTGAATAATGCTTATGATAGGTTTCATTAATTGTATGAAATTCGTATTGATTTCATGACTGCACTGGAAGTTATAGGGCAAAAAGTTTTATTTTCCTGAGCGAATTTTCAAAAACAAAGACACAAAAATTACCAAAACTGGCAGCACCAATCTAATTTTTCAACCAAATTTCTACCAAACAAGGTTTAGAGTAAGGTTCAGCGACTGTGTCAATTTCATGAAAATCAGGTAACTTATTCACATTTTATAGGGCAAAAAGCAGTTTTTTTTCTTTGTAATTTTTCAAGATGGCACCACTGGCACAGAGTTGCCTACAATTCAAAATCGCTTCTATCAAATCTGGTCATACTTAAGTCCAATGCATTCTGTAAATTGCAGCTGTATCTGATTATTGGTTCGTGAGTTCCCGTGAACAGAAGTTTCTGATGCTAAAAATATAGGTTAACTGGGAGAGGGTTACCGTTCTTGTCCGACATTAAATTTTCAAAGTTTTACTTTCAACGTGTAGATAAAACATAAGATTTGTATACAGATTGGTTTTATTGTAACAAACGGACATTGTTTTGAATATTCGATGGTTTGAATGTTTTCACTTTCAAATTTTTTTTTTTCAAATTTAAGATACCAAAATT
>CANBKX010000193.1:0-10000 GCA_947369275.1 Nemotelus nigrinus
GTTTCCAAAATAAAAGTTTGTGTTACAACCGATTAAAACTACGAAAGTCGAGATTGCCAAAGAGGAGGAGGAAAATTGTTGGAATGAAAATTGATTAATAGCTGAAAATGGACGAAGGAACAAAAGCGATCGATGACTAGTACTGCATTTGGGCGAAAAAAACTCAGAATAACTAAACGATGGGAAGAAATTAATTGAACGTCAGCTTCTTAAGAAACTTCTGGACCCTCGGGATCATCTTATTGCTGAGACATTGCGTCACCAGATAAGTGGTTACTAATTTGTTAATTATTCCGTTTATTATTGATGAAAACCCCAATTTAAAAGAAATTGCATGCACTATTTAAATTGATTTAGTTTTAATAAAATTAATGCAGTTATAATGAATGAGTTGCGAGCCTACGGGCATTGCGAACAACGACATTACTTATATATAACGATATTACTTAAAGTTAATGAATCAATGCTTGCTGCCTTTAATTTGGCTTGTTTGAGTTGCTTCAATAATTGGTTTCAAATTAATAATTGAATTAGATTTTCTTTTGGTTTTGCTTTTGGTTTTGAATTGGATATGCTTATCTCTAGTTTATAAAATGTCTTTTAGCATGACTGTTATTTTGAATGGTTTGTCAAGATTGGTGTGAACTCCACTCTTGCCATGGTTGGGTGAGAAGAGACCCTATCTGATTTATTAATTAATTGATTTACTTGATTTGTTTGATTCACTGTGGGTTATATGTTTGGATTTATTTAAGTTGATGATTGAATTTTTGGTAAGATTGCATTCTTTGGCTTTATATTTTTCTTTTGAGTTCATTTTGAGTTATACCATACATAATGTATTTTGAATAAGATATTAAAAAAATAATTCTGAAGGATCCTCTTCGTTTCCCTTGTCGTTTCCTTTCCCGTTTCTCCTCGTTGTCCTAGCGATTAATGAAATGTTTTAAGTGTTGTGTTGTCTGCGTGCCGTAGCACGTAGGGATATTTCCGCCCGCCAAACCCACGACAGACTGAGCTAGTCAGCGGGGATAAGGTACGCCGGGCAAACAAAGGAAAAATCCCTAACAAATATATGCTGCACTGACGACGGCTCGGTAGAGCTTTGTCGTCTGCAACAAATGGCGCCCAATCTAGTTTTGACTTTCTTTTTATATGGTTTTCATTTGACAGATGTGCTTGCGGCTTGGGTGGCAAATGTTTAATAGAAGCATTCTGTCGCCTCAGCCATTTTTTTTTTGTTTTCGTTGGATGTGGTTGTAATTATATACCTGACATTTTCAATTATTTTTCATCATCTAGTCGAGCGGTCGTCAATGCAGCATTGGCGCCCATCTCGTGCTACTGTTTTGTGCTTTGTGCCCAACAGAGCTTGTCTTTTCAATTTATATCTAGACTCTTATCGTTGCGAGATTGTCTTCAGATGAGAAAATAAAAATGCGTCAATTTCTATTTGTCAATAGAATTAATATGATATAAAAATCTACATGAGCTTGCCGCATCTGGAGCAAAATATCCATTGAAATGACACATGATCTAATCTTGATCCTTGTCCACCTGTAAGGTGTTGTTCATTCATTAGAACTTTTTCGAGTAGGATTCAAGACATGGATCAATGGAGCGTTTCTAAGAAACGACAAGAAATCTATAGCTCCCAAATTCGTAAGTCCTATTTTTTTCAATTTTATGTGAAATTTTATACCTTTACCCTTCCGTATTGAATTCTCGTCTTGAAGAGAATCTGCAAGAATTGTTTTTACTAATGTTCGAAGAAGAACATTAGTATTTAAATCACTTTGGCCAAAAATTCATATTTCTATATATATATATATATATATATATATATATATATATATATATATATATATATATATATATATATATATATATATATATATATATATATATATATATATATATATATATATATATATATATATATATATATATATATATATATATATATATATATATATATATATATATATATATATATAGAAATATGAATTTTTGGCCAAAGTGATTTAAATACTAATGTTCTTCTTCGAATATTAGTAAAAACAATTCTTGCAGATTCTCTTCAAGACGAGAATTCAATACGGAAGGGTAAAGGTATAAAATTTCACATAAAATTGAAAAAAATAGGACTTACGAATTTGGGAGCTATAGATTTCTTGTCGTTTCTTAGAAACGCTCCATTGATCCATGTCTTGAATCCTACTCGAAAAAGTTCTAATGAATGAACAACACCTTACAGGTGGACAAGGATCAAGATTAGATCATGTGTCATTTCAATGGATATTTTGCTCCAGATGCGGCAAGCTCATGTAGATTTTTATATCATATTAATTCTATTGACAAATAGAAATTGACGCATTTTTATTTTCTCATCTGAAGACAATCTCGCAACGATAAGAGTCTAGATATAAATTGAAAAGACAAGCTCTGTTGGGCACAAAGCACAAAACAGTAGCACGAGATGGGCGCCAATGCTGCATTGACGACCGCTCGACTAGATGATGAAAAATAATTGAAAATGTCAGGTATATAATTACAAACACATCCAACGAAAACAAAAAAAAAATGGCTGAGGCGACAGAATGCTTCTATTAAACATTTGCCACCCAAGCCGCAAGCACATCTGTCAAATGAAAACCATATAAAAAGAAAGTCAAAACTAGATTGGGCGCCATTTGTTGCAGACGACAAAGCTCTACCGAGCCGTCGTCAGTGCAGCATATATTTGTTAGGGATTTTTCCTTTGTTTGCCCGGCGTACCTTATCCCCGCTGACTAGCTCAGTCTGTCGTGGGTTTGGCGGGCGGAAATATCCCTACGTGCTACGGCACGCAGACAACACAACACTTAAAACATTTCATTAATCGCTAGGACAACGAGGAGAAACGGGAAAGGAAACGACAAGGGAAACGAAGAGGATCCTTCAGAATTATTTTTTTAATATCTTATTCAAAATACATTATGTATGGTATAACTCAAAATGAACTCAAAAGAAAAATATAAAGCCAAAGAATGCAATCTTACCAAAAATTCAATCATCAACTTAAATAAATCCAAACATATAACCCACAGTGAATCAAACAAATCAAGTAAATCAATTAATTAATAAATCAGATAGGGTCTCTTCTCACCCAACCATGGCAAGAGTGGAGTTCACACCAATCTTGACAAACCATTCAAAATAACAGTCATGCTAAAAGACATTTTATAAACTAGAGATAAGCATATCCAATTCAAAACCAAAAGCAAAACCAAAAGAAAATCTAATTCAATTATTAATTTGAAACCAATTATTGAAGCAACTCAAACAAGCCAAATTAAAGGCAGCAAGCATTGATTCATTAACTTTAAGTAATATCGTTATATATAAGTAATGTCGTTGTTCGCAATGCCCGTAGGCTCGCAACTCATTCATTATAACTGCATTAATTTTATTAAAACTAAATCAATTTAAATAGTGCATGCAATTTCTTTTAAATTGGGGTTTTCATCAATAATAAACGGAATAATTAACAAATTAGTAACCACTTATCTGGTGACGCAATGTCTCAGCAATAAGATGATCCCGAGGGTCCAGAAGTTTCTTAAGAAGCTGACGTTCAATTAATTTCTTCCCATCGTTTAGTTATTCTGAGTTTTTTTCGCCCAAATGCAGTACTAGTCATCGATCGCTTTTGTTCCTTCGTCCATTTTCAGCTATTAATCAATTTTCATTCCAACAATTTTCCTCCTCCTCTTTGGCAATCTCGACTTTCGTAGTTTTAATCGGTTGTAACACAAACTTTTATTTTGGAAACGCTATGCACTTTTCTACAACTGTCTGTTCGATATTCAATAATCTTCAAACACCAAAATTCAAATCCACTTTTTCTTTGCAAAGCACACAACTTTCTTTTCTTTTGTCTGTTATCAACCAAAAAAAAAAAATTTTTTGGAATTCTTTTCACTTTATTCTTAAAGCAATCTCCACTTTCGTCGTTTTATTCGGTTGTCACAAAAACTTTTATTTAAGACTTAATTTCCGCAGCCAAAATTTGCTCAATTTTCTACTTTTACTTTCAATACCCAAGTTTCCTCGAACTTCTTCCTTTTAACTCTCTGCTTCGAATCTTCCAAAAACCCCTTTTTCTTTGTTCGAAAATTTTTTCAAGTACCGCTAGAGCGGTTTCTTTCCAATTTTCCAATTCAACATCTTTTCATACAATTAGCGCATCACCCATCCCACTCTTGTACAGTTCCGAACAATAACTTCAGCTGATGGTACATTTAGTAGGACTTTCACCAAACATTGGGATATTAAATATCCCGTCGGTCAGTCTGTCGTTCTGATCGGTCACAAATCGTGGGGCCGACCTACCCTGAGAAGAGTCCTCAAATGCCGGGCAATTTTCGTTAGTTCATCACTGTTTAATGTCCTTGGCATGATAGACACCTATTATTTTTCCATTTTCATCAGCAAGCTCATAAGGTACTCCATCTAACTTCCTTCGCATAACAGTCCGTAGGAACTTAGGGGCAAGTTTAGCTGCGAATCGATCCACAGCACTACTAAGTGCAAAGTTCCGCAGGAAGACTACTTGACCAGGGATAAAAGTTTTTGTGCGGGTAAGGCGATCGTACACCCGGACTCCTCTAGCATGAGCTTCAGTCAGAGCCTTCACTCTATCCTGCATCCACCGCATCCTGTCTGTGTGGGGACAAAGCTCTATCTCTTTATCATCGAATGTCTGCATTTGTCTGAATAACTTATATTCGTCGCCATGCTGGATACGGTGAAAACCGAACAAAAGGAAATGAGGTGAACTACCAGTCGCCAGAAGTTTCGATGATGCTATTTACTATATGAGCTATTTACTAAAGGATCACATCATCGAATTTTCTCAGTGGTTTTGGTTACTCAAAATGTGTTCCACCAAGGCAAGTTTTGTCGCGACATATCTCTCAATTGTAAGTATTTAGTTTGTTTCGAAAATCCACGCGACAAAAGTCAATTTCAACATCTAGCTAAACAAATTTACCCCGAGAATAGCTCGGAACTGATGAAAATATATAAAGAAGTAACACATGCTGCTCATAGTTATCTATTAGTTGACCTCACCCAAAGTATAAACGACGCATTACGCTTTCGAACGGATATATTTAATAAAAAATACATAACGTGTTATTGCTCTCCTGAAAGTTTAAAAAGGAACGATGGTGTCACCCATGAAACGATTAACGGTCAACCGACATATGTTGTACGTGCTTAAAACTGCCCGCCTATGTTTAAGAAAAGCTATTCTTAAAAATGTTGAGCCAGAAGTAATAAAGACACTTTGTGAAATTGCTGTAAACACCTTAAAAGGAAATCATCGACCACATGGTAAGGAACTTAGACGTCTCTGTAGATATAAAAATAGTATACGTAAATAGGTTGAGGCTAAACGATCTGTTCCACGTCAGCGTAAAGTCTTAATTCAGCAAGGAGGGTTTCTGCTCATTTTACTTGGAAGTGTTCTCTCAGGAGTGATTGGCTCACTAATTGAGAAATATGTATAGAAACAATGTCTTGAATAAGATGCTTCTACTGTCTCCGGAAGTATATGATAATTTAAAAGCGACAATTGAAAATTCAGAAAGTCAGACAATGTTTGACAGAGCTATAAGTAAAGTATTGAAGAGCAAAAATCTTGGTGATAATGACAAATGGTATCAGTACAGAAATGAGCTAGTCAAATTTTCAACCAGTCGCCAGAAGTTTCGATGATGCTATTTACCATGTGAGCTATTTACTAAAAGATCACATCATCGAAACTTCTCAGTGGTTTTGGTTACTCAAAATGTGTTCCACCAAGGCAAGTTTTGTCGCGACATATCTCTCAATTGTAAGTATTTAGTTTGTTTCGAAAATCCACGCGACAAAAGTCAATTTCAACATCTAGCTAAACATATTTACCCCGAGAATAGCTCGGAACTGATGAAAATATATAAATAAGTAACACATGCTCCTCATAGTTAACTATTAGTTGACCTCACCCAAGGTATAAACGACGCATTACGCTTTCGAACGGATATATTTAATAAAAACTCTAGCGCACCTGAACCGCTAGAAACACTAATGTTCGAAGAACAGTAGAAGAATCGTGCAGGTTTTGAGTGCATATTCCACCACATGAGCTGCTTATTACGGCCAAACTGTTTCAAATGCCACGTTTTACTTTGGTCTCAAGAATGCATTATAACTCATATGGTAGAAGGTTTCAGATATTACCACTGGCATGGGTTTCAAAGTTTATGAAAGAAAAACACTTCTTAATTATATTCGTGATCAGTTGCTTATTTCACCAAACTTTGAAAGCAGCATCTCATATAACATCAATGAAGAAAATGCTCAGTGCCTGCAGCACTGTAACTGAAGTTGGTGTTTGGGGCTGCGATCCGAAAAATTTGCAGAACTTAGGGAATCGAAACATCGGTTATTTATTTTCATTGTAAATGTTTCCGGTATGAATACTAACTGTAAGCATTTATTGATACAAAAGTAGCACAGCCGACTCGTGCTGGCAACCTTTCGCCAGTATCAAAGCCAAGAATATATCACATCTGCTTCACGTTGTTATATTACATTCGAAGTTATAGGAGTATAAAGAAATTGAGGGTAACCTGCAGCAAGTTTTTTCAAATAATCGAAAGCTTAATATTTGATGTTTATTGTACCTAAAATATCATTACCATTTGAAAATTCTACGATTAAACGGCTTAATAAAGATATTGCAAACAAACACAAAACCAACAATAGCTGGCAAATCTATCGAGGCTTTTCAACCAAACTAGGCCTGAATAATGCTTATAGTAGGTTCCATTAATTGTATGAAATTCGTACTGATTTCATGACTGCACTGGAAGTTATAGGGCAAAAAGTTTTATTTTCCTGAGCGAATTTTCAAAACCAAAGACACAAAAATTACCATAGCAGCCAGCACAAATCTAATTTTTCAACCAAATTTCTACTAAAAGAAGTTAAAAGTTAGGTGCAGCCACTATGTCAATTTCATGAAAATCTGGTTACTAATTAACATTTCATAGGGCAAAAAGCAGTTTTTTTTTCTTTGTAATTTTTCAAAATGGCACCACTGGCACAGAGTTGCCCACAATTCAAAACCACTTCTATCAGACCTGGTTCTACTTAAGTCCAATGCATTCTTTAAATTTCAATGGTATCTGATTATTGGTTCGTGAACTCCCGTGAACAGAAGTTTTCGATGCTAAAAATATAGGTTAACTGGGAAAGGGTTACCGTTCTTGTCCGACATGAAATTTCCAAAGTTTTACTTTGACTGTGTAGATAAAGCATAAGATTTGTATACAGATTGGTTTTATTGTAAGAAACGGACATTTTTAGGATATTCGATGATTTGAATGTTCTCACTTACAAATTTTTATTTTGTTAAATTTAAGACACCAAAATTATCATAGCTGTCAGCTCCAACCGAAATTTTCAACCAAATTTCTACAGAATTGTTTTTACTAATGTTCGAAGAAGAACATTAGTATTTAAATCACTTTGGCCAAAAATTCATATTTCTATATATATATATATATATATATATATATATATATATATATATATATATATATATATATATATATATATATATATATATATATATATATATATATATATATATATATATATATATATATATATATATATATATATATATATATATATATATATATATATATATATATATATATATATATATATATATATATATATATATATATATATATATATATATATATATCATCAACAAATTTCAGTGAAAAAATCTCAGGAACGCACCATCCGATTGAGCTGAAATTTTCAGGACACATTAGTGTATATGCAGAATAGTGCCAAGTCTCACAAAAAGTAAATAATCTTTAACCCTTTGGCACCGGCGGCCATTTTAGTGATATTTTTAATATACCTATTAATCCGTACACAAATAATTTTTGCAAAAATAAAGTTGACAACATAAATTTCGAACAAGTTTTACATGTGAATCAGATAATGTTTTGGAATTTTTTAAACCCATGTGTGCGCTGGGTGCCTAAAAAGAGAACGGGAGAATTTGAAAATTTTTAAATTGCGATAACTTTTGACAGAGCTATTCCATGATTACGAAATTTTCAGGACATGTTTGTTTTATTTAGTTGTAGATTAATGTACGTTTAAATGAGCGTGCTGGCAATCCTGTAGCTAGGGCAGGCACTGAAAGTGAAAACCTCCAAATCAACGTCTCTCTTGAAAAAATGTCATTTCTTAAAAAAATGCCACTCATATGTAATTTTTGTGCTTTGTTTACATAAACAAAGAAAAAAATTTGATATGGTATAACGGACACGCCTGCTAACCCTTGCCCAATTTACCTATATTTTTAGCATCAAAAACTTCTGTTCACGGAAACTCACGATCCGATTATCAGAATTAATTGAAATTTGCAGAATGTATTGGTTTTAAATAGTTCAAGGTTTGATAGAAGTGATTTTGAATTGCGAGCGATTCTGTGCCAGTGGTGCCATCTTGAAAAATCACTAAAAACGATAACTGTTTATAGCCCTTTAAATTCTGATTGAATCATTTGATTTTGATGAAATTCACACAGTAGCTGCACCTTACTTCAAACTACGTTTGGTAGAAATTTAAATGAAAATTTCGGCTGGAGCTGCCAGCTATGATAATTTTGGTGTCTTGAATTTGAAAAAAATAAATATTTGGAAGTGAAAATATTCAAAATATCGAATATCCTAAAAAATGTCTGTTCCTACAATCAAACTAATCTGTATACAAATCTTATGCTTAATCTACACAGTCCAAGTAAAACTTTGGAAATTGAATGTCGGACAAGAACGGTAACCCTTTCTCAGTTAACCTATATTTTTAGCTTCAAAAACTTCTGTTCACGGGAACTCACGAAACAATCATCAGATAGAATTGAAATTTACAGAATGCATTGGACTTAAGAAAGGCTAGGTCTGATAGAAGCGATTTTGAATTGTAGGCAACTGTGTTCCAGTGGTGCCATCGAGACAAATTACTAAGAAAAAAAAAATGCTTTTTGCCCTATGAAATGTGAATAAGTTACCAGATTTTCATGAAATTGGCACAGTAGCTGGACCTTACTCTAAATTCTGTTTGATAGAAATTTGGTTGAAAAATTCGATTGGTGCTGCCAGTTTTGGTAATTTTTGTGTCTTTGGTTTTGAAAATTCGCTCAGGAAAATAAAACTTTTTGCCCTATAACTTCCAGTGCAGTCATGAACTCAATACGAATTTCATGCAATTACTGGAACCTATTATAAACATTATTCAAGCCAAATTTGGTTGAGAAGCCATGATAGGGTTGCCAACTATTGTTGGTTTTGTGTTTGTTTGCAATATCTCATTAAGCGGTTTTATCGTAGATTTTTCAATTGGCTATGATATTGAAGTGACAATAAACAGCAAATATTAAGCTTTCGATTATTTGAAAAAACTTGCTGCAGGTAACCCTTAATTTCTTTATACTCCTATAACTTCAAATGTTATATAACAACGTGAAGCAGATGTGATATATTCTTGGCTTTGATACTGGCGAAAGGTTGCCAGCACGAGTCGGTTGTGCTACTTTTGTATCAATAAATGCTTACAGTTAGTATTCATACCGGAAACATTTACAATGAAAATAAATAACCGATGTTTCAATTCCCAAAGTTCTGCAAATTTTTCGGATCGCAGCCCCAAACTCCAACTTCAGTTACAGTGCTGCAGGCACTGAGCATTTTCTTCATTGATATTATATGAGATGTTGCTTGCAAAATTTTGTGAAATAAGCAACTGATAACGAATATAATTAACCCGTGTTTTGCTCTCATAAACGTTAAAATTCATGCCAGTGGTAATATCTGAAACCTTCTACGATATGAGTTATAATGCATTCTTGAGACAAAAGTAAAACGTGTCATTTGAAACAATTTGG
>CANBKX010000193.1:15000-22500 GCA_947369275.1 Nemotelus nigrinus
CACGTCTGATTAAGTTCTTGGTCGTTCAATCAACGACCAACCCAGTATACCTCGGAATGGACTGCTGGGACAGGTTCAAAATTACACCGGCTCAACAGGCGACGGTTGCAACCCTTTATGAAGTTCCAACCCCGGCGTTTCATACTCTGTCTTCTGAGGAGCAGTCCCGATTACAGCGTGTCATACATAAGTTTCCCTCTTATAACATCAAATACCTAGGTAAGACTAATTTAGTCGCTCATCATATTGACACCGGGTCCGCCAAAACCATTAAACAGCGGCATTATTCGGTGTCCCCAGTCATTCAGAAAATGATGTATGATGAGTAAGATCGGTTAGACGGTTGCATCCCTTTATGAAGTTCCAACCCTGGCGTTTCACACTCTGTATTCTGAGGAGCAGTCCCCATTACAGCGCGTTGTACATCAGTTTCCCTCTTAAAACATCAATGGCCTGGGTCAGACTACTTTAGTCTCTCATCATATTGACACCGGGTCCGCCAAACCCATTAAACAGCGGCATTATTCGGTGTCCCCAGTCATACAGAAACTGATGTATGATGAGTTAGATCGCATCGTGTCTTTGGGAGTAATTGAGGAAAGTAGAAGCGCTTGAAGTTCACCAGTCACGCTTGTACGGAAGTCTGGCAAAGTACGGCTGTGTTTGGATGCCAGACGACTGAATGAGGTAACCCTGAAAGATGCATATCCATTACCTCTCATTGAAGGCTTATTTGCACATTTACAGTCAACTAAATTTATTACGAGTTTCGACCTTAAAGATGCCTTTTGGCAAATACCGTTAGATGCAGAATCTAGGGAGTAGACCGCGTTTACCGTTCCTGGCCGCCCATTATACCGTTTCACAGTGATGCCGTTTGGTCTTTGTAACGCTCCTCAGACCATGTGCCGACTAATGCACAAAGTGATTCCTCACGGGTTGCGTGACAAGGTGTTTGAATATCTCGACGATTTGCTCGTTACTAGCTCTTCTTTTGACGAACATTTGGATCGGATCTACTTTCCAAGGTGGCGCAGCTGTTTCACGCAGCTTAATTGACCATTAACGTCGAGAAGAGAAAGTTCATACAGCGAGGAGATCAAATACGTTGGATATGTGGTTAGTGATGGAATCCTCAAAGCAGTTCCAGAGAAAATCTCCGGAATTGTAGGCTACTCTACACCAAAGTCTGCAAAGGAGGTTCGGCAATTCATGGGAATTGTGGGATGGTATCGGCGGTTTGTCCCCAATTTTGCGGCAGTGTCATCAGCCCTGACGGATTTGCTGAAGGGAAAGCGCTCGTTTGAGTGGACAGACGCTGCTAATAATACTTTCTAAGAGATTAAAAGACTGTTGATTTCGGCACCAGTGTTAGCTAATCCCGATTTCTCCCGAAGACTTTTCATCCAGTGTGATGCTTGTGCCACCGAATCGGGAGTGTCCTATTCCAGAAAGATGATGATGGTGGAGAGCACCCAATCGCTTTTATATCTGTAAAGCTTAAGCGCTGCGCAGCGCAACTACAGTGTAACTGAATTGGAATGCTTGGCTGCGGTTGCAGAGCGTTAAGAGATTCAGAGCATATATCGAAGGGTTGCCTTTCACCATTATCACTGACCATGCTAGCCTCAAATGGCTCATGGGACAGCAGCAGGACCTCACTGGTAGATTGGCTCGCTGGAGCTTGAAACTGCAAGTCTTTTTGATTTTAACATCGAGCATCGTAAGGGGAACTCACAACGTCGTTCCAGACGCACTATCGAGAGTTTGCGGGTCGATCAAAACAAGGCAATCTCTAAGAGGTCACTCGCCTGAGCACTACAGGCTTGCTGAGGTAATCGCTGATACGGCATTCAGAGCTCCTGAGTATTTGGACCTCATCGCCCAAATTGAAAAGAGCCCTGATGATTTTAAGAATGTGGACGTTAGGGAGCGACGTGTGTTCATTACTACCAGAACACACCATGACTTTGTGCACCGATATACCTCGAACAAAATTATGGGTCCCTGAAAGTGAACGAGAGCAGTTGATCATGCGGGCACATGATGATTCTGAGGGGTCTCATTGTGGGATTCAAAAGACTTTGGAGCTGCTGCAAAGATATTACTACTGGCCGCAGTTGAGGAAACAGGTTAAAGATTACATTTCTTCCTGCACCGTTTGCAAGCAGGTCAAGCCTTCGAATCGTGCCATGAGGCCACCCAATGGGGAATCAAAGGGAAACAGATAGGCCATTGCAACGACTGTTCATCGATTTCATGGGCCCATACAATCGGTCGAAGGCAGGGAATACTCAGTTTCTCGTGGTGTTGGATTTTTTCAGCAAGTTTGTTTGGCTCAAGACCATACCCAAAGCCACATCGGAAGCAGTCGTGAAGTTTCTAAAGAACGATACCTTTTTGACGTATGGGGTACCGGAGTTCGTGCGCTCGGACAACGGTGTACAATTTACATCTAAATGTTTCAAAACTTTTCTCCTTGAGTACAGAGTCCAGCACATCACGACACCCTTGTATTCACCGCAGGCTAATGCATCCGAGCGTGTCAACCGGTCCATACCAAGTGCCATTCGCGCTTACGTCGGTGATGATTACAGGAATTGGGATGAGCTGCTGGTCGAATCATGTGCAGCATTTCGAAATGTTGTTCATGAGGCGACTGGTTGTTCACCTCATTTCCTTTTGTTCGGTTTTCACCGTATCCAGCATGGCGACGAACATAAGTTAATCAGACAAATGCAGACATTCGATGATGGAGTTATAGAGCTTTGTCCCCACACAGACAGGATGCGGTGGACGCAGGATAGAGTGAAGGCTGAATTGACTGAAGCTCATGCTAAAGGAGTTTGGGTGTACGATCTCCATACTCGCATAAGAACTTTTATCCCTGGTCAAGTGGTCTTCGTGCGGAACTTTTCATTAAGTAGCGCTGTGGATCGATTCGCAGCTCAACTTGCCCCTTTGTTCCTAAGGACTGTTGTGCGAAATAAGTTAGGTGAAGTATCTTATGAGCTTGCTGATAAAAAAGGAAAAATAATAGGTGTCTATCATGCCAAGGACATTAAACAGTGATGAACTAACGAAAATTGCCCGGCATTTGAGGACTCTTCTCAGGGTAGGTCGGCCCCACGATTTGTGACAGATCAGAACGACAGACTGACAGACTGACAAACGGGATATTTAATATCCCAATGTTTGGTGAAAGTCCTACTAAATGTCCCATCAGCTGAAGTTATTGTTCGGAACTGTACAAGAGTATTGTATAAAAAGATGTTGTAATTGTATAAAAAGATGTTGAATTGGAAAATTGGTAAGAAACCGCTCTAGCGGTACTGTGAAAAAATTTTCGAACAAAAAAAGCTGACTTTGGGCGATTCGAAGCAGATAGTTGAAAGGAAGAAGTTCGAGGAAACTTGGGTGTTGAAAGTAAAAGTAGAAAATTGAGCAAATTTTGGCTGCGGAAATTAAGTCCAAAATAAAAGTTTGTGTGACAACCGAATAAAACGACGAAAGTGGAGATTGCTTTAAGAATAAAGTGAAAAGAATTCTCAAACATTTTTTTTGGTTGATAACAGACAAAAGAAAAGAAAGTTGTGTGCTTTGCAAAGAAAAAGTGGATTTGAATATTGGTGTTTGAATATCGAACAGACAGTTGTAGAAAAGTGCAAAGCGTTTCCAAAATAAAAGTTTGTGTAACAACCGATTAAAACTACGAAAGTGGAGATTGCCGAAGAGGAGGAGGAAAATTGTTGAAATGAAAATTGATTAATAGCTGAAGATGGACGAAGGAACAAAAGCGATCGATAACTAGTGCTCCATTTGGGTGAAAAAACCTCAGAATAACTAAACGATGGGAAGAAATTGATTGAACGTCAGATTCTAAAGAATCTTCTGGACCCTCGGGATCATCTTATTGCTGAGACATTGCGTCACCAGATAAGTGGTTACTAATTTGTTAATTATTCCGTTTATTATTGATGAAAACCCCAATTTAAAAGAAATTGCATGCACTATTTAAATTGATTTAGTTTTAATAAAATTAATGCAGTTATAATGAATGAGTTGCGAGCCTACGGGCATTGCGAACAACGATATTACTTATATATAACGATATTACTTAAAGTTAATGAATCAATGCTTGTAGCCTTTAATTTGGCTTGTTTGAGTTGCTTCAATAATTGGTTTCAAATTAATAATTGAATTAGATTTTCTTTTGGTTTTGCTTTTGGTTTTGAATTGGATTTGGCTATGCTTAGCGATAATTTTAGTTTATAAGATTTCTTTTAGCATGACTAGTATTTTGAATGGTTTGTCAAGATTGGTGTGAACTCCACTCCGGCCGGGGCTGGGTGTGAAGAAACCCCACCTGATTTATTAATTAATTGATTTACTTGATTTGTTTGAATCACTGTGGGTTATATGTTTGGATTTATTTGAAGTTGATGATTGAATTTTTGGTTCGATTGCATTCTTTGGCTTTATATTTTTCTTTTGAGTTCATTTTGGGTTATACCATACATAATTTATTTTGAATAAGATTTTTAAAAAATAATTCTGAAGGATCCTCTTCGTTTCCCTCTTCTGTGTGGTTGTCGTTTTCCTAGTGATTAATGAAATGTTTTAAGTGTTGTGTTGTCTGCGTGCCGTAGCACGTAGGGATTTTTCCGCCCGCCAAACCCACGACAGACTGAGCTAGTCAGCGGGGATAAGGCACGCCGGGCAAACAAAGGAAAAATCCCTAACAAATATATGCTGCACTGACGACGGCTCGGTAGAGCTTTGTCGGTTGCAACAAATGGCGCCCAAACTAGTTTTGGCTTTCTTTTTATATGGTTATCTTTTGGCAGATGTGCTTGCGGCTTGGGTGGCAAATGTTTAATAGAAGCATTCTGTTGCCTCAGCCATTTTTTTTTGTTTTCGTTGGATGTGGTTGTAATTATATACCTGACATTTTCAATTATTTTTCATCATCTAGTCGAGCGGTCGTCAATGCAGCATTGGCGCCCATCTCGTGCTACTGTCTTGTGCTATGTGCCCAACAGAGCTTGTCTCTTCAATTTATATCTAGACTCTTGTCGTTGCGAGATTGTCTTCAGAAGAGAAAATAAAAATGCGTCAATTTCTATTTGTCAATAGAATTAATCTGATATTAAGATTTACATGAGCTTGCCGCATCTGGAGCAAAATATCCATTGAAATGACCCATGATCTAATCTTGACCCTTGCCCACCTGTAAGGTGTTGTTCATTCATTAGAACTTTTTCGAGCAGGATTCAAGATATCGATCAATGGAGCGTTTCTAAACAACGGCAAGAGATCTATAGTTCCCAAATTCCTAAGTTCAATTTTTTTCAATTTTATGTGAAATTTTATACCTTTACCCTTCCGTATTGAATTCCCCTCTTGAAGAGGATCTGCCAGAATTAGTATTAGTATTAAATTTTTAAACATTAGTATGAAAATCGATTCGGCCAAAAATTCATATTTCCATATATATATATATATATATATATATATATATATATATATATATATATATATATATATATATATATATATATATATATGTACTTGAGGATTTATATATGCAATTTCATATATATATATATATATATATGTACCTGAGGATTTTCGCTCAACTAGCGATGAGGTTGATGAGCTGCTTTGTACTGCAATAATTGAGCAGCCTTCTGCGCCACCACATGGAACGTCAGCTGACTACTCTGTTACAGCCATTGTACGCCCATCTGGATCTTCTGCTGCCATGCGAACTCGATCGCAGACGCAGAACCTTGCGTCAACAACAAACAGTGCTCATCAACAACAACAATTACCACCAGGTAATTGCCAACAACTGCTAAGCCCATAACTGCTTACGCCTCAACCAGTGTCAACTGGCTTATCTGGGCAGTCTTTATCAGTGGATAATATGGAAGTGTTGCAACAATCTCGTAATGCACAGCAACAGCTACCAAGCCCGTTACTGCCAGTGGCTCATCCTTTGCCTGTGTCTACTGGCCTACTTACGCAACCTGCTACTTCTGCTCAAACGCTACATCAGATGCCTTCGGCACCAACCTTGATTGCTGTTACTCCTCCTCTACAAGTCTTTGTGACTAGACTTACTTATGAGACTAGTACTGCTGCTATCAATAGTTATATCCATCACAAACTTGGATTTGTACCTGCCCTTCTGGACTGCACTAAGCTCACTCCCGACAACATCGCTGGAAGATTGATCAGCTCATTTAAAATAACAACCACCGCTGATAACAAGGAATTATTGGATGCCAATTTCTGGCCCCCCGGTATAATTGCCAAAACCTTCTTCAGATGATCTCGTTCAAATTTTCAACGGAAAAGGAAAGCACCTGTTCCAACTTAAACGTAAAAAATTGTAAAATATCGTTGTACTACCAAAACGTGCGTGGCTTGAGACCGAAGCTCCAATCCATATCCCTTAACTCTTCACTCGCCTTAGATGATATTATCTGCCTCACGGAAACTTGGCTTTCTAGCGATATTAATAGCAGTGAAGTTCTTCCTTTGCACCAAGTATTTCGTGTTGATCGGAATTGTTCTGTTTCCAAAAAATCGCATGGCGGAGGTGTATTGATTGCCTTACGCTAACCTCTTCATGGAGCACTCTGTCGTAACTTTCATCCTTCTCCTCCTGTTGAATGCGTGATGGTTCGTACTTGTTTTCCTAATGACATTCACTTAATAATTCTCACTGTGTATGTTCCTTGTAACAGTTCTTGTGCTGTGTACGAAAATTTTTTTATCGAGCTATCTTCTTACCTTCATACATTTTTTCCTTTTGACCCATTAATAATTTGTGGCGATTTCAATATGCCTTCTATTGACTGGAATCCAGTTTCAAACTGCATCCGGTCTAATAATCAGCTCTCCTTAGTACTTTCCTCCTTCCTTTCACTCAACTCCCTTTCGCAGATTAACACTACACGTAACTTGAATGGTCGTATTCTTGACCTTATCCTTACTAATGTTCCCTCTACTGATATATCTGTCTCCACTGTGTTCCATCCCTATGTTCTAGTAGACGCTCACCACCCTCCTCTTTCTCTTTATGTTGCATTGTCATGTTCCTCAGAGAAATTAATCTCAGCGGCACCTCGATACAATTTTCGCAAGGCTAACTACTCAGGAATGACAGCGGAATTTCAAAAAATTAACAAGTTTTCGTTTTTCCGTGGGCTAAATATTGATCATGCACTCTCCAAATTTTATTCCTTCATCTATGACGTTATTTCTACCTTTACACCTACCTTCAATCCTCGTTAATCTACGGATCCTCCTTGGCTAACCCAACGAGTTTTGAGGGCAATCCATCTAAAAAATGTTGCTCGGAAAAAGTTTCGTAGATTGAATTCTGCCTCTGATCTTGCCGTGTTTTGGTCCCTGCGTTCCTCCACTAAAATCGAAATGAAGCAGGTAATGCAAGATTATTTCGCTACTCTGGAGTCTTCTATTTCTTCT
>CANBKX010000193.1:25000-27951 GCA_947369275.1 Nemotelus nigrinus
AAATTTGGTTGAAAAATTCGGTTGGAGCTGCCAGCTATGATAATTTTGGTGTCTCAAATTTGAAAAAATAAAAATTGGAAGTGAAAACATTCAAACCATCGAATAATCAAAAAAATGTCCGTTTCTTACAATAAAACCAATCTATATACAAATCTTATGTTTTATCTACACGTTCAAAGTAAAACTTTGAAAATTGAATGTCGGACAAGAACGGTGACCCTCTCCCAATTAACCTATATTTTTAGCATCAAAAACTTCTGTTCACGGGAACTCACGAACCAATAATCACAAACAGCTGAAATTTACAGAATGCATTGGACTTAAATAGGACCAGATCTGATAGAAGCGATTTTGAATTGTGGGCAACTCTGTGCCAGTGGTGTCATCTTGAAAAATTACAAAGAAAAAAAACTTGCTTTTTGTCCTATGAAATGTGAATTAGTTACCAGATTTTCATGAAATTGACACAGTAGCTGAACCTTACTCTAAACTCTGTTTGGTGGAAATTCGGTTGAAAAATTAGATTGGTGCTGCCAGCTATGGTAATTTTTGGTGTCTTTGGTTTTGAAAATTTGCACAGGAAAATAAAACGTTTTGCCCTATAACTTCCAGTGCAGTCATGAAATCAATACGAATTTCATACAATTAATGAAACCTATCATTAACATTATTCAGGCCAAATTTGGTTGAAAAGCCATGATATTGTTGCCAGCTATTGTTGGTTTTGTGTTTAATTGAAATATCTTTATTTAGCGGTTTTATCCTAGGATTTTCAAATGGTAATGATATTGTAGTGACAATAAACAGCAAATATTAAGTTTTCGATTATTTAAAAAAACTCGCTGCAGGTAACCCTTAATTTCTTTATACTCCTATAACTTCGAATGTAATATAACAACGTGAAGCAGATGTGATATATTCTTGGCTTTGATACTGGCAGAAGGTTGCCAGCACGAGTCGGTTGTGCTACTTTTGTATCAATCAATGCTTACAGTTAGTATTCATACCGGAAACATTCACAATGAAAATAAATAGCCGATGTTTCAATTCCCAAAGTTCTGCAAATTTTTCGGATCGCAGCCCCAAACACCAACTTCAGTTACAGAGCTGCAGGCACTGAGCATTCTCTTCATTGATGTTATATAAGATGCTGCTTTCAAAGTTTGGTGAAATATGCAACTGATAACGAATATAATTAACCCGTGTTTTGCTCTCATAAACGTTGAAATTCATGCCAGTGGTAATATCTGAAAACTTCCACCATATGAGTTATAATGCATTCTTGAGACCAAAGTAAAACGTGGCATTTGAAACAGTTTGGCCGTAATAAGCAGCACATGTAATGGAATATGCACTCAAAACCTGCACGATTCTTCTACTGTTCTTCGAACATTAGTGTTTCTAGCGGTTCAGGTGCGCTAGAGTTTTTAAATATAATATCCCTTACGCTCCGTATGTTTCCCGTTTGTCCTTCCTTCAAATTCCGACCTTGGAGTCATGCCGGCTGTTGCTTGACGAGTGCTTCCTGTTCAAATCGCAGCGTGGTATAATATCAGGCTTCACCGATGCATTCCGACCTCGCAGCTCGTTACGGGGCAACAGGTCTCAGGAAGTTTTCACTGTTCCGTTCGCTCGTACAAATGTATACTTCTTTTCTCCTTTCGTCAGAATCCCTAGACGTCATAATGAATTAGGGCTTGGAACTCTGCCACAATCGTTCTTTACCTTTAAAAGGTATTTAAAAGAATTTATTCTAGACCTGAGCGTTGGGTCATTAGTTTATTGAATTATGTTTTTCTTTTTGTATACTTCAATCTTTATTTTTTTTTTATCCATTTCTTATATCATTGCCATAATTGGAATTTGTCTTCTGTTGTGATGAATCTTTGAATTAAATAAATAAATAAATAAATAAATATATATATATATACATATATATATATATATATATATATATATATATATATATATATATATATATATATATATATATATATATATATATATATATATATATATATATATATATATATATATATATATATATATCTATATATATATATATATATATATATATATATATATATATATATATATATATATATATATATATATATATATATATATATATATATACATATATATATATATATATATATATATATATATATATATATATATATATATATATATATATATTTATATATATATATATATATATATATATATATATATACAGTGGCTCACAGCTTATTTGATACAGTGCTTCTTTAAAAAATGAAGTTGCAATAACTCAAAAAATAATAACAATATCAAAAAAATTTGAACACCATTTTGAAGGCAACTGTTTGTTGTTTATTAAACATGTTTATATTTGTTACAAAGTTGCTGTTTTACATCTTAAAAAACAAAAAAACTAAAAATAATAACAAATTTCATGTCACAGCTTATTTGATACAGTTTGATTAAACATTAAAATTGTTGTGAATTAGGAGGTTTCCAGTTGATTTCAATGCTTTGTATGATAGTCCTTAGACTTAAGCAGAGCCTGGAGCCTTTTCGGCATTGAATCAACGAGTTTTTTTGTTATGTCAGGAGTAATTTTTTGCCATACCTCTAGCAGTGCTTTCTTCAGGTCTTGTTTATTAGAAATCTTGTGTTTTCTAATGTTGTTATCCAACAAAGTCCACAGATTCTCAATGACGTTTATATCTGGTGGCTGTGCCGGCGGAGACATCAAATGAGGGCAATCCCAAATTGGCCAGGATTGCACAATTCCCGACTTGTGCCTTGGATCATTGTCTTGGTACAACCGAAATTGGTTGCTAACACCCAGTTTTTCAGTGCTTTGCAGCAAATTGTTTTTGAGTACATATATAGTAGAAACACTAATGTTCGAAGAACAGTAGAAGAATCGTGCAGGTTTTGAATGCATATTCCACCACATGAGC
>CANBKX010000194.1:0-28216 GCA_947369275.1 Nemotelus nigrinus
TTATGATCCATGATATCTTGAGGAATTTCTTTCCTAGCACCTTTAGACACCATCTCACACCATTCTTTACCAGAATTTTTTTTCCTTTTTGCCGCACATGTTATAACTTGGTTTAGTTCCTCCTTGTCAGGGGGCTCCGACCCCATTTCGTAAGAACTATATGACACTTTTAAAATTTCCACAAGTAAAAACTGATCTATCAAAGGCCCCCAATACTCAAGGGATAGATAACAGATCCAAAAGGAATACTCAACAATGACTTACTTATTCTGAGCACTTACGTACTGTTTTGCATTTAGCACAAAAACCACCTCACAACTAGAACTTGTTTGCCTCAAAAATGGCGTCACTACACTACTTATTGCACACAAAAACCAGAAAACTTGGAATGCGTCTGCTCGCAAGGGATGTAGGACAAGGAAATGCACAAAGCATGTTAAAGCTGCCTTTCCTCCATTTCGCTCTAAAGCCTGAGTTAGGCCAATGACAAACACAGAGGTTTTTGCGAGGCGTTTCCCGAGAGGAAAACCGAGTCGGTATAGTCGTACATTACTTTAGCATTGTGATGACACACACCGCGGTGCGAACCGCCTCTCGGTTTCGGAATCGCGTCGGTTGATGAGAGAAATGACCCACCGACTCGGTTTTCGAGCGTTTTTCGATGAGTTCATTGCTGCGTAGTCCGATCGAGCTGAAATTTTCTGGATGCATTGATGAATGCATGGGATAGGGGAAGGAAAATCTGCTACTCCGACGTAATTTGTAACTGAACCGACACAATAAACGCTTCTGAAAACTGCTGTGTGTGGCAGCCGACGCGCCAAACCGAAGCGTTAAACGCTTCGGTGAAACCGAACTGTCTGTCATTGGCCTTATGCTTGAGTTACAATCAATGCAACCAACATTCCCTGCCAAGTTTTGTTGGTGGAACGAGTTACAATCAATGCAACACAACATTTACCGTCATCTGTCACTGGCTATATTAAAGAAAATGCTGTTCGATAATTTGGATCCTTTAAAGCCTCGGAAAGATATATCAGTGAATATTTTATCCTCTAAAAGCTGCGGAGTATAATGCAAAGCAAAAATGAGACAAAAAAAATACAATTTCTGATTGTCATTTACATATGACAGTTCCGATTTCCCGGACTCTCATAGGAACAGGTGGAATTGGATATTTTCAAAAATGTTGTTGCCATGCCAAGTTTGAGATATGAGCAAACTCTGCTGCCAAGCAAAGTTGTGTTGCATCATTGTAACTGCCCTCATACGTTATCATGTGTTCAAACTCATTTTGTTGTGCAACAAATGTTGGTTGCATTGATTGTAACTCTAGCTTTATGCATGAGTTACAATCAATGCAACCAACATTTGCTGCCAAGTTTTGTTGGTGGAACGAGTTACAATGAATGCAACACAACATTTACTGTCATCTGTCACTGGCTATATTAAAGAAATTGCTGTTCGATAATTTGGATCCTTTAAAGTCTCGGAAAGATATATCAGTGAATATTTTATCCTCTAAAAGCTGCGGAGTGTAATAAAAAGCAAAAATGAGACAAAAAAATACAAATTCTGATTGTCATTTACATATGACAGTTCCAATTTCCCGAACGCTCATAGGAACAGGTGGAATTGGGTATTTTGTTGCCATGCCAAGTTTGAGGTATGAGCAAACTCTGCTGCCAAGCAACGTTGTGTTGCATCATTGTAACTGCTCTCATACGTTTGCATGGGTTCAAACTCATTTTGACGTGCAACAAATGTTGGTTGCATTGATTGTAACTCTAGCTTTACAATCAATGCAACCAACATTTGTTGCACAACAAAATGAGTTTGAACCCATGAGAACGTATGAGAGCAGTTACAATGATGCAACACAACTTTGTTGCGCAGCAGAGTTTGCTCATATCTCAAACTTGGCATGGCAACAACATTTTTAAAAATATCCAATTCCACATGTTCCTATGAGAGTCCGGGATATGGGAAATGTCATATGCAAATGACAATCAAAATTTGTTTTTCTTTTGCTCATTTTTGCTCTGCAATATACGCTGCAGCTTTTGCAGGATCAAATACTCACTGATATCACTTTCCGAGACTGTTAAGGATCCATATAATCGAACAACAATTTCGTTAATATAGCCAGTGACAGATGACAGTAAATCTTGTGTTGGATTGTACCGGTTTACACCGGTCGGACCAAAAGTGACCTGACCTAAAGCGCGGACTAAATGAACTTAGTCCTCAGGTGTTTACAACGAACCCGACCTAAAATTTGCTTAGGTGGAATTTAGTCCTCGTCCGTATATGACAGCTGTCATTTAGTTTAATTTTCCTTCATGCACTGTATTTATCGTTTCATTTGTCTCTCAAACTTGTTTATTTCAATGATTTTGTGTCAAAGGGGAATGTTATGAGCTTATATTCAACATACATACATTATTAATAGTCGCACAAAAATCAATGTTTAGGTCGCGTGTGTTTACAACGATTATAGTCCACGACCTATATTTAGGTCAGGTCGCTTGAAATCGTGGACCGACCTAAATTTAGGTCGGTCCACGAGTGTATACAGCACGTGGACTAAAAAATTTAGGTGGAATTTGGTGTTTTGTCCGCGGACTAAACGTCCGCTGTATATAGTATCATTGATTGTAACTCGTTCCACCAACAAAACTTGGCAGCGAATGTTGGTTGCATTGATTGTAACTCAAGCATAATTGTCAAATTGGAAGGGAACTACTTGGATTTGACCCGATTTGACAATGAGCAGACAAAAAATTACTACCATCCCCTTCAATGTAAATCTTATGGGCATGTCCACTCCATTTCTACTACCTCACTGTCCGCACATCTCACTTTATTTTCATTTCACTCACTTTAACACAACCTGTACAATTAACATTTTCCCGCGGACGTCCCATAAGACTGCGTGTGTTTTTCGCGACACTTTGACAGTCTAGCGAGACGCCATTATTTTGCATTACGGCCCGTACTTCTAGGAGGCATGGCTCAAAGCATCAATGCCTTCTAGAAGTACGGGCCGTCAGGCTACGTAATCGTAGGCGCCGTGACGTCATGGCGATAGGCAATTTTGACATTTCCACGAGGCAGTGCCGACACACACGGAGATTTCACTTGCGGTTTTTAAGCTAAAATATGATCAAAACGTTAGTTTGGGTAAACTGGACTTGATGCTCCACACCCGGGAAATCCCACCACCAGAGGGCGAAAAGGTAGTAGAAGGGCCGAAAAATGAAGAAAAATAGACAAAATTATGCATAAAGATAAAAAAGCAGATAAAACAATTAAGAAGAAGAAAAAAAACTCTAGCGCACCTGAACCGCTAGAAAACTAATTTTCGAAGAAATTGTCTTTGAGTGACAAAAAAGTGTGGAAAGACGTAATACACTGTTTTTTAGAATCATATCAATCATTCCTTATCCAAAGCAACAAAACTCAACTATAACACATATAATTCAGTGCTGGCAACACTTTCCGAATGAAGCAGCAATAAGTTTACCATAACAAGCTCATACTCAAATCAACGTAACCTTTCAATTTCGTTCTCTTCGCAGGAATCATATCAACCATTCCTTATCCAAAGCAACAAAACTCAACTATAACACATATAATTCAGTGCTGGCAACACTTTCCGAATGAAGCAGCAATAAGTTTACCATAACAAGCTCATACTCAAATCAACGTAACCTTTCAATTTCGTTCTCTTCGCAGGAATCATATCAACCATTCCTTATCCAAAGCAACAAAACTCAACTATAACACAAATAATTCAGTGCTGGCAACACTTTCCGAATGAAGCAGCAATAAGTTTACCATAACAAGCTCATACTCAAATCAACGTAACCTTTCAATTTCGTTCTCTTCGCAGGAATCATATCAACCATTCCTTATCCAAAGCAACAAAACTCAACTATAACACAAATAATTCAGTGCGGGCAACACTTTCCGAACGAAGCAGCAATAAGTTTACCATAACAAGCTCATACTCAAATCAACGTATGCTTTGAATTTCGTTCGAAGGTTTCAGCGGTTAAAAGTTGTTTGAGGCTGCCATCCGAAAAATGTTCAAAACTCGAAAAATTTAAAAAAGAATTCCTTATTTTTTATTGCAAATGCTTTGCATATGAGAACGTTGTTTGAAGCATCTGTTGGTGCAATATTTACGGAAATGGCTAATGCTGGTTAGCCTGTATCAACAGCAAAGCATAATACATACCAATTCTGCTTCACGCTAAGTTAAACCCAACCAGTAAATTTCGTTTCGATTGAATCACTGCGCTGGAAGTTATACGGGTGAAAAAAATTTTGAGGGTTACCACCCTCAAAATTTATCAAATTTTCAAAGCGTTAATATTTGTTGTTAATTTTCATTGCAGGATCATTTCCATTTGGAAATCTAATGACAATCGCTCAGTAAAGAAATTAAACAAAATTACAAAAATGGTCATAGCTGGCAGCTCTTTCATGATTTTGGTACGAAATTTCTATGACATTTGGTTTACATTAAAGTCCATTTGCTGCGTGAACTTCGTTTTGATTTTTACACTGGACCGGAAGTTATAGGGAAATAAGCTTTATTTTGCTGAGCAAATTTGCAAGTTTTAGGAGACAAAAATCACCATAGCTGGCAACTCTATTCTAATTTTTTAGCCAAATTTTCATCAAACGTTACATAAAATAAGATCCAAGTATTGGATGAATCTTGTCAAAATCTGATGGCTAAATCGGAAGTAATAGGCCAAAAACCGGTTTTTTTTCTGGGTGATTTTTCAAGATGGTACCACTGGCACAGGGTTGCCCGCATTTCAAAATCACTTCTATCAGACCTGGTCCTAGCTAATACCAACATGTCCTGTAAATTTCATTATGATCGGATAATCCGGTCGTCAGTTCTCGTGAACAGAACTTTCGAGTGCTGAAAATAGAGGTAATTTGGTGATGGGTTGCCGTTCTTGTGCGAATCGGAATTTTGAACATTTTAATGTGATATGATGGATAAAGGTTGAAATTTATCAGTGATCTGATTTTTTTGTCAAAAATCAAAAAATTTTCAGGAAGGTCAATGATTTGAAGGTTTTTTATTCAGGAGCCTGCCGTAGCTACAGGGTTACCCGCACTGTCCTAAAAATCCACATGTGCTAAATTTTAGTCAACATTAATACGCTCTGGAAATTTCACGATGATCCATTGTTTTTCTTACAAGTAATGACAAATCAAAATTTGAAAAAAAATCTTTGCCTACTTTTAGGCACCGTGCACCCACACACGACTCACAATTTCCAATTTTTTATCATAAACGAGCTTAGAACATAATTACTTTTCATTCTCAATACTTTTCTTTAGCAAAACTTTTCACTGCTTGGAAATATAGGAGTTTTTCAAAATTCACTAAAACGCTCGCCGCCGCCAAAAGGTTTAGAATATCTGAATTTGAGAAAGTCGTGGACCTACCTACTATATACATCTACGTTCTCCGAAAATTTCAGCTCAATCGAATTGGCCACTCCAGAGATTATCTCCCTTAATCATTTTGCTGATATATATATATATATATATATATATAAAGAAATATGAATTTTCGGCGAAACGAGTTTAATACTATTGTTCTTCGAACATTAGTAAAAAGAAAAGAAGCCCCAAAAGCAAACGCAAAACCACAAAAACACATGTAGTGTTATTATCTACACTTTGTTTATACAGTCAAATGAAAAACTTCTTGAAACTTAACAAATTTATTACATACAAAACATAAATATATATATAACAGATGTTCACGGCGATAATACGAATAGATGTTCACTCGGACACAGCGTAAAGGCTGGTACTGAGTTAAGCATAGTACTGAGTTCGATTTCACGTGAAATTTTCATACAAAATTTCACGCGAAATGTGTTTCGGCGAAAATTTCGCTTGAAAATAAGCAAGTTTGGTACTGTGTTCTTAGCATGAAAAGTTGCTTTGAAGTTGCTTTCGCGTTGAAAACGTAGATGGCACTGAAACATGTCGCGAATCATTTCACGCCAATTTAGTTTGTTTAGTTCATTCTTTCGAGCGGAAAAGTGACATTTGGTGTTTCAATTTGAAAATGGAGCAGTGAAAATGTCTTTCCAATAAGAAAATCAATCGAAAAGTGAAATTCATGACATTTTATCCGTCAGATATGAGCATTGTCTCTGCTTTTCTCAATTGTCAAAATTTTCGCTCGAAAGAATGACCAGATAATGGAAACATGTCAAAATTTCACGTGAACTCGAAGTCAGTACCAGCCTTTAACCGTGAAACTAAATTTTGATATTTCCCCATTAAGCATAGTACTGAGTTCGATTTCACGTGAAATTTTCATACAAAATTTCACGTGAAATCTGTTTCGGCGAAAATTTCGCTTGAAAATTAGCAAGTTTGGTACTGTGTTCTTAGCATGAAAAGTTGCTTTGAAGTTGCTTTCGCTTCGAAAACATAGATGGCACTGAAACATGTTGTCAATCATTTCACGCCAATTTAGTTTGTGCAGTTCATTCTTTCGAGCGAAAAAGTGACATTTAGTGTTTCAATTTGAAAATTGAGCAGTGCAAATGACTTTCCAATAAGAAAATCGATCGAAAAGTGAAATTCTTGACATTTTATCCGTCAAGAACGAGCAGTGTCTCTGCTTTTCTTCGTTGTCAAAATTTTCGCTCGAAAGAATGAACAGATAATTGGGAAATGTCAAAGTTTCATGTGAACTCGAACTCAGTACCAGCCTTTATCTGGCCATTCTTTCGAGCGAAAATTTTGACAACAGAGAAAAGCAGAGACACTGCTCATTCTTGACGGATAAAATGTGAAGAATTTCAATTTTCGATAGATTTTCTTATTGGAAAGTCATTTGCACTGCTCAATTTTCAAATTTTAACACTAAATGTCACTTTTTAGCTCGAAAGAATGAACTGCACAAACTTAATTGGCGTGAAATGATTGACAGCATGTTTTAGTGCCATCTATGTTTTCGAAGCGAAAGCAACTTCAAAACAACTTTTCATGCTAAGAACACAGTACCAAACTTGCTTATTTTCAAGCTAAATTTTCACCGAAACAGATTTCACGTGAAATTTTGTATGAAAATTTCACGTGAAATCGAACTCAGTACTATGCTTAAGAGATAATCGGCAGAATGCTAAATCCGTAAGGATTACGAAAAGAAGCTGCCTGATGAATTGCTTACGATCACAGATATAAGAGAGAATGGATTAGAAATCGCAGCTGAGAAATGATCCAATTTTCGACCTACTGTCTATGGGTGTGAGAATGAGATACGAATGTGTGAGACAAGCCAAACCGGCGATAGGGGAGCATGGCAGCATGGGAAAACATTAAACAATTGTATGAACTTCTTGCACCTTGATTTCATTTAATGTATGTGCATGTACATGAATGCTTAATGCAGGAGCATTTCTATCATAAATTAATAATTTCTTAATGCTACTCGCTTATGCAATTGTTGTTCTCAGATAACTGCAAACAATTACTTAAAAATTTGGTTAAAATTGGAATAATCAAACTGCTGTGAGGTTTATATGTACATAAATACTTGATACAACATATAAACGCAATATTGACATGTATTAAATGCTTTTTGTGTGTGCATACAAAATATATAAAACAAACGCCTTGTATCCGATCTTACCCTACAATCAGAAAAAACACGTGTGAATTTTGACAAGACTTTGTTCACCGCGTGGAAATTGGCTTTTCTTTTTAACATGCGGCGCTTGCGTTCGTACTTTGGTAGCATTTCTCGCAAAAAAGGGGGAGAATTAGGGCTTTTCGGGTGCGGTAGAAAGGGGCGCACTGAGCGGAATTTTTGTGAGAGAGTAATGTTGTGCATGTATTTAAAAAGGCACATTCACGTATGGGTACACGGATAGCCATTTCGTATCCATATTCTTTCATATCTATGCTTACGATGCTCGGTCTCACCCATAGATATAAGAAGAATGGATACGAAATGGGCCGAGAGAAATGAAGCAATTTTCGACCTCTGGTCTCAATGTGTTTGTATAAAACAATAACAAATTTCATGCAGAAAAGTTGATGTGTTTGGAAATTTGTTGAAATGTATTAGTTTCCCCGTTATCCCAACCACCCCGTAGATTGGATGGATTGAAATGAATGTTTATATAGAGAGTCTACAGCGCTGAGGGGTGGTGCGTGCGGCATTGAGGGGAAAGCTGTTTTACAGAGAGTAAGATTGCATGTGTAGTAAAATTGCTTCACTCACGTACGGGCTCATGCATTGTGATTGCGTGTCCATTCTTTATATGGCTATGGTCTCACCAGAAGAGGTGTACGTGTAGATGTGTGCGCGGCCACATTATAAGCCGTTCACACTACACTCTAAATCAAGTAGATTTAGAAGCTGTCAAAGTTAATCAGGTAAGCGTTCACACTACCCGACGTGATTTAGAATGAGGAGATTTAGAGAGCGAACTGTCATTCGAATTTGTGTGTACAATTTTTTTTGCATGAAAGTTGTTCAAAATGGTGCAGAAACATGCAAGAGCATTTTCTTTTCATTTTGTACAACTCACATTTTCCTTTTTTGTCTAATTTTTGCTATATTTGAACGAAATTCGAATGACATTTCGTTGAAATCTACTCTCCCTCTCACGGATGGAATTAAGCACGCTCTGAAAAAAATGTATGGGTAATCAGGTAGATTTAAGTTGATTTAGCTCTAAAGCGATCAGCTGATCGAAATCGCCTGATTTAGAGTCTAGTGTGAACGGGCTATTACTCTCCCCCATTGATATAAATGTATAGAGGATATGGGCATAGCGAAATTTATGTTGCCATTTTTTGAATTGTTTGATTTGCGTAGTGAATACATGCAACTGGCTTAAAAATACAAAGGTGTAGTGATTACACGATTTCGTATAATTAAAGGGGCCAATTTAGATAGTTCCTGATTTTATAGATTAGAACAGGGTTTAATCTAATTCTTTTACCATCGATGTCCTTAGAAACTACTAGTACAGGGTAATTCTTCTCCGATCCTACTTGGTACCTATTAGTATTTCTATTTACTACAATAGAAACCGGGTTGCTTTGATCTGGTGTGATGCTAACATCTTCCTTACTACTTATATCGTCACTAAGTTTATGATCCATGATATCTTGAGGAATTTCTTTCCTAGCACCTTTAGACACCATCTCACACCATTCTTTACCAGAATTTTTTTTCCTTTTTGCCGCACATGTTATAACTTGGTTTAGTTCCTCCTTGTCAGGGGGCTCCGACCCCATTTCGTAAGAACTATATGACACTTTTAAAATTTCCACAAGTAAAAACTGATCTATCAAAGGCCCCCAATACTCAAGGGATAGATAACAGATCCAAAAGGAATACTCAACAATGACTTACTTATTCTGAGCACTTACGTACTGTTTTGCATTTAGCACAAAAACCACCTCACAACTAGAACTTGTTTGCCTCAAAAATGGCGTCACTACACTACTTATTGCACACAAAAACCAGAAAACTTGGAATGCGTCTGCTCGCAAGGGATGTAGGACAAGGAAATGCACAAAGCATGTTAAAGCTGCCTTTCCTCCATTTCGCTCTAAAGCCTGAGTTAGGCCAATGACAAACACAGAGGTTTTTGCGAGGCGTTTCCCGAGAGGAAAACCGAGTCGGTATAGTCGTACATTACTTTAGCATTGTGATGACACACACCGCGGTGCGAACCGCCTCTCGGTTTCGGAATCGCGTCGGTTGATGAGAGAAATGACCCACCGACTCGGTTTTCGAGCGTTTTTCGATGAGTTCATTGCTGCGTAGTCCGATCGAGCTGAAATTTTCTGGATGCATTGATGAATGCATGGGATAGGGGAAGGAAAATCTGCTACTCCGACGTAATTTGTAACTGAACCGACACAATAAACGCTTCTGAAAACTGCTGTGTGTGGCAGCCGACGCGCCAAACCGAAGCGTTAAACGCTTCGGTGAAACCGAACTGTCTGTCATTGGCCTTATGCTTGAGTTACAATCAATGCAACCAACATTCCCTGCCAAGTTTTGTTGGTGGAACGAGTTACAATCAATGCAACACAACATTTACCGTCATCTGTCACTGGCTATATTAAAGAAAATGCTGTTCGATAATTTGGATCCTTTAAAGCCTCGGAAAGATATATCAGTGAATATTTTATCCTCTAAAAGCTGCGGAGTATAATGCAAAGCAAAAATGAGACAAAAAAAATACAATTTCTGATTGTCATTTACATATGACAGTTCCGATTTCCCGGACTCTCATAGGAACAGGTGGAATTGGATATTTTCAAAAATGTTGTTGCCATGCCAAGTTTGAGATATGAGCAAACTCTGCTGCCAAGCAAAGTTGTGTTGCATCATTGTAACTGCCCTCATACGTTATCATGTGTTCAAACTCATTTTGTTGTGCAACAAATGTTGGTTGCATTGATTGTAACTCTAGCTTTATGCATGAGTTACAATCAATGCAACCAACATTTGCTGCCAAGTTTTGTTGGTGGAACGAGTTACAATGAATGCAACACAACATTTACTGTCATCTGTCACTGGCTATATTAAAGAAATTGCTGTTCGATAATTTGGATCCTTTAAAGTCTCGGAAAGATATATCAGTGAATATTTTATCCTCTAAAAGCTGCGGAGTGTAATAAAAAGCAAAAATGAGACAAAAAAATACAAATTCTGATTGTCATTTACATATGACAGTTCCAATTTCCCGAACGCTCATAGGAACAGGTGGAATTGGGTATTTTGTTGCCATGCCAAGTTTGAGGTATGAGCAAACTCTGCTGCCAAGCAAAGTTGTGTTGCATCATTGTAACTGCTCTCATACGTTTGCATGGGTTCAAACTCATTTTGACGTGCAACAAATGTTGGTTGCATTGATTGTAACTCTAGCTTTACAATCAATGCAACCAACATTTGTTGCACAACAAAATGAGTTTGAACCCATGAGAACGTATGAGAGCAGTTACAATGATGCAACACAACTTTGTTGCGCAGCAGAGTTTGCTCATATCTCAAACTTGGCATGGCAACAACATTTTTAAAAATATCCAATTCCACATGTTCCTATGAGAGTCCGGGATATGGGAAATGTCATATGCAAATGACAATCAAAATTTGTTTTTCTTTTGCTCATTTTTGCTCTGCAATATACGCTGCAGCTTTTGCAGGATCAAATACTCACTGATATCACTTTCCGAGACTGTTAAGGATCCATATAATCGAACAACAATTTCGTTAATATAGCCAGTGACAGATGACAGTAAATCTTGTGTTGGATTGTACCGGTTTACACCGGTCGGACCAAAAGTGACCTGACCTAAGGCGCGGACTAAATGAACTTAGTCCTCAGGTGTTTACAACGAACCCGACCTAAAATTTGCTTAGGTGGAATTTAGTCCTCGTCCGTATATGACAGCTGTCATTTAGTTTAATTTTCCTTCATGCACTGTATTTATCGTTTCATTTGTCTCTCAAACTTGTTTATTTCAATGATTTTGTGTCAAAGGGGAATGTTATGAGCTTATATTCAACATACATACATTATTAATAGTCGCACAAAAATCAATGTTTAGGTCGCGTGTGTTTACAACGATTATAGTCCACGACCTATATTTAGGTCAGGTCGCTTGAAATCGTGGACCGACCTAAATTTAGGTCGGTCCACGAGTGTATACAGCACGTGGACTAAAAAATTTAGGTGGAATTTGGTGTTTTGTCCGCGGACTAAACGTCCGCTGTATATGGTATCATTGATTGTAACTCGTTCCACCAACAAAACTTGGCAGCGAATGTTGGTTGCATTGATTGTAACTCAAGCATAATTGTCAAATTGGAAGGGAACTACTTGGATTTGACCCGATTTGACAATGAGCAGACAAAAAATTACTACCATCCCCTTCAATGTAAATCTTATGGGCATGTCCACTCCATTTCTACTACCTCACTGTCCGCACATCTCACTTTATTTTCATTTCACTCACTTTAACACAACCTGTACAATTAACATTTTCCCGCGGACGTCCCATAAGACTGCGTGTGTTTTTCGCGACACTTTGACAGTCTAGCGAGACGCCATTATTTTGCATTACGGCCCGTACTTCTAGGAGGCATGGCTCAAAGCATCAATGCCTTCTAGAAGTACGGGCCGTCAGGCTACGTAATCGTAGGCGCCGTGACGTCATGGCGATAGGCAATTTTGACATTTCCACGAGGCAGTGCCGACACACACGGAGATTTCACTTGCGGTTTTTAAGCTAAAATATGATCAAAACGTTAGTTTGGGTAAACTGGACTTGATGCTCCACACCCGGGAAATCCCACCACCAGAGGGCGAAAAGGTAGTAGAAGGGCCGAAAAATGAAGAAAAATAGACAAAATTATGCATAAAGATAAAAAAGAAGATAAAACAATTAAGAAGAAGAAAAAAAACTCTAGCGCACCTGAACCGCTAGAAAACTAATTTTCGAAGAAATTGTCTTTGAGTGACAAAAAAGTGTGGAAAGACGTAATACACTGTTTTTTAGAATCATATCAATCATTCCTTATCCAAAGCAACAAAACTCAACTATAACACATATAATTCAGTGCTGGCAACACTTTCCGAATGAAGCAGCAATAAGTTTACCATAACAAGCTCATACTCAAATCAACGTAACCTTTCAATTTCGTTCTCTTCGCAGGAATCATATCAACCATTCCTTATCCAAAGCAACAAAACTCAACTATAACACAAATAATTCAGTGCTGGCAACACTTTCCGAATGAAGCAGCAATAAGTTTACCATAACAAGCTCATACTCAAATCAACGTAACCTTTCAATTTCGTTCTCTTCGCAGGAATCATATCAACCATTCCTTATCCAAAGCAACAAAACTCAACTATAACACATATAATTCAGTGCTGGCAACACTTTCCGAATGAAGCAGCAATAAGTTTACCATAACAAGCTCATACTCAAATCAACGTAACCTTTCAATTTCGTTCTCTTCGCAGGAATCATATCAACCATTCCTTATCCAAAGCAACAAAACTCAACTATAACACAAATAATTCAGTGCTGGCAACACTTTCCGAATGAAGCAGCAATAAGTTTACCATAACAAGCTCATACTCAAATCAACGTAACCTTTCAATTTCGTTCTCTTCGCAGGAATCATATCAACCATTCCTTATCCAAAGCAACAAAACTCAACTATAACACAAATAATTCAGTGCGGGCAACACTTTCCGAACGAAGCAGCAATAAGTTTACCATAACAAGCTCATACTCAAATCAACGTATGCTTTGAATTTCGTTCGAAGGTTTCAGCGGTTAAAAGTTGTTTGAGGCTGCCATCCGAAAAATGTTCAAAACTCGAAAAATTTAAAAAAGAATTCCTTATTTTTTATTGCAAATGCTTTGCATATGAGAACGTTGTTTGAAGCATCTGTTGGTGCAATATTTACGGAAATGGCTAATGCTGGTTAGCCTGTATCAACAGCAAAGCATAATACATACCAATTCTGCTTCACGCTAAGTTAAACCCAACCAGTAAATTTCGTTTCGATTGAATCACTGCGCTGGAAGTTATACGGGTGAAAAAAATTTTGAGGGTTACCACCCTCAAAATTTATCAAATTTTCAAAGCGTTAATATTTGTTGTTAATTTTCATTGCAGGATCATTTCCATTTGGAAATCTAATGACAATCGCTCAGTAAAGAAATTAAACAAAATTACAAAAATGGTCATAGCTGGCAGCTCTTTCATGATTTTGGTACGAAATTTCTATGACATTTGGTTTACATTAAAGTCCATTTGCTGCGTGAACTTCGTTTTGATTTTTACACTGGACCGGAAGTTATAGGGAAATAAGCTTTATTTTGCTGAGCAAATTTGCAAGTTTTAGGAGACAAAAATCACCATAGCTGGCAACTCTATTCTAATTTTTTAGCCAAATTTTCATCAAACGTTACATAAAATAAGATCCAAGTATTGGATGAATCTTGTCAAAATCTGATGGCTGAATCGGAAGTAATAGGCCAAAAACCGGTTTTTTTTCTGGGTGATTTTTCAAGATGGTACCACTGGCACAGGGTTGCCCGCATTTCAAAATCACTTCTATCAGACCTGGTCCTAGCTAATACCAACATGTCCTGTAAATTTCATTATGATCGGATAATCCGGTCGTCAGTTCTCGTGAACAGAACTTTCGAGTGCTGAAAATAGAGGTAATTTGGTGATGGGTTGCCGTTCTTGTGCGAATCGGAATTTTGAACATTTTAATGTGATATGATGGATAAAGGTTGAAATTTATCAGTGATCTGATTTTTTTGTCAAAAATCAAAAAATTTTCAGGAAGGTCAATGATTTGAAGGTTTTTTATTCAGGAGCCTGCCGTAGCTACAGGGTTACCCGCACTGTCCTAAAAATCCACATGTGCTAAATTTTAGTCAACATTAATACGCTCTGGAAATTTCACGATGATCCATTGTTTTTCTTACAAGTAATGACAAATCAAAATTTGAAAAAAAATCTTTGCCTACTTTTAGGCACCGTGCACCCACACACGACTCACAATTTCCAATTTTTTATCATAAACGAGCTTAGAACATAATTACTTTTCATTCTCAATACTTTTCTTTAGCAAAACTTTTCACTGCTTGGAAATATAGGAGTTTTTCAAAATTCACTAAAACGCTCGCCGCCGCCAAAAGGTTTAGAATATCTGAATTTGAGAAAGTCGTGGACCTACCTACTATATACATCTACGTTCTCCGAAAATTTCAGCTCAATCGAATTGGCCACTCCAGAGATTATCTCCCTTAATCATTTTGCTGATATATATATATATATATATATATATATATATATATATATATATATAAAGAAATATGAATTTTCGGCGAAACGAGTTTAATACTATTGTTCTTCGAACATTAGTAAAAAGAAAAGAAGCCCCAAAAGCAAACGCAAAACCACAAAAACACATGTAGTGTTATTATCTACACTTTGTTTATACAGTCAAATGAAAAACTTCTTGAAACTTAACAAATTTATTACATACAAAACATAAATATATATATAACAGATGTTCACGGCGATAATACGAATAGATGTTCACTCGGACACAGCGTAAAGGCTGGTACTGAGTTAAGCATAGTACTGAGTTCGATTTCACGTGAAATTTTCATACAAAATTTCACGCGAAATGTGTTTCGGCGAAAATTTCGCTTGAAAATAAGCAAGTTTGGTACTGTGTTCTTAGCATGAAAAGTTGCTTTGAAGTTGCTTTCGCGTTGAAAACGTAGATGGCACTGAAACATGTCGCGAATCATTTCACGCCAATTTAGTTTGTTTAGTTCATTCTTTCGAGCGGAAAAGTGACATTTGGTGTTTCAATTTGAAAATGGAGCAGTGAAAATGTCTTTCCAATAAGAAAATCAATCGAAAAGTGAAATTCATGACATTTTATCCGTCAGATATGAGCATTGTCTCTGCTTTTCTCAATTGTCAAAATTTTCGCTCGAAAGAATGACCAGATAATGGAAACATGTCAAAATTTCACGTGAACTCGAAGTCAGTACCAGCCTTTAACCGTGAAACTAAATTTTGATATTTCCCCATTAAGCATAGTACTGAGTTCGATTTCACGTGAAATTTTCATACAAAATTTCACGTGAAATCTGTTTCGGCGAAAATTTCGCTTGAAAATAAGCAAGTTTGGTACTGTGTTCTTAGCATGAAAAGTTGCTTTGAAGTTGCTTTCGCTTCGAAAACATAGATGGCACTGAAACATGTTGTCAATCATTTCACGCCAATTTAGTTTGTGCAGTTCATTCTTTCGAGCGAAAAAGTGACATTTAGTGTTTCAATTTGAAAATTGAGCAGTGCAAATGACTTTCCAATAAGAAAATCGATCGAAAAGTGAAATTCTTGACATTTTATCCGTCAAGAACGAGCAGTGTCTCTGCTTTTCTTCGTTGTCAAAATTTTCGCTCGAAAGAATGAACAGATAATTGGGAAATGTCAAAGTTTCATGTGAACTCGAACTCAGTACCAGCCTTTATCTGGCCATTCTTTCGAGCGAAAATTTTGACAACAGAGAAAAGCAGAGACACTGCTCATTCTTGACGGATAAAATGTGAAGAATTTCAATTTTCGATAGATTTTCTTATTGGAAAGTCATTTGCACTGCACAATTTTCAAATTTTAACACTAAATGTCACTTTTTAGCTCGAAAGAATGAACTGCACAAACTTAATTGGCGTGAAATGATTGACAGCATGTTTTAGTGCCATCTATGTTTTCGAAGCGAAAGCAACTTCAAAACAACTTTTCATGCTAAGAACACAGTACCAAACTTGCTTATTTTCAAGCTAAATTTTCACCGAAACAGATTTCACGTGAAATTTTGTATGAAAATTTCACGTGAAATCGAACTCAGTACTATGCTTAAGAGATAATCGGCAGAATGCTAAATCCGTAAGGATTACGAAAAGAAGCTGCCTGATGAATTGCTTACGATCACAGATATAAGAGAGAATGGATTAGAAATCGCAGCTGAGAAATGATCCAATTTTCGACCTACTGTCTATGGGTGTGAGAATGAGATACGAATGTGTGAGACAAGCCAAACCGGCGATAGGGGAGCATGGCAGCATGGGAAAACATTAAACAATTGTATGAACTTCTTGCACCTTGATTTCATTTAATGTATGTGCATGTACATGAATGCTTAATGCAGGAGCATTTCTATCATAAATTAATAATTTCTTAATGCTACTCGCTTATGCAATTGTTGTTCTCAGATAACTGCAAACAATTACTTAAAAATTTGGTTAAAATTGGAATAATCAAACTGCTGTGAGGTTTATATGTACATAAATACTTGATACAACATATAAACGCAATATTGACATGTATTAAATGCTTTTTGTGTGTGCATACAAAATATATAAAACAAACGCCTTGTATCCGATCTTACCCTACAATCAGAAAAAACACGTGTGAATTTTGACAAGACTTTGTTCACCGCGTGGAAATTGGCTTTTCTTTTTAACATGCGGCGCTTGCGTTCGTACTTTGGTAGCATTTCTCGCAAAAAAGGGGGAGAATTAGGGCTTTTCGGGTGCGGTAGAAAGGGGCGCACTGAGCGGAATTTTTGTGAGAGAGTAATGTTGTGCATGTATTTAAAAAGGCACATTCACGTATGGGTACACGGATAGCCATTTCGTATCCATATTCTTTCATATCTATGCTTACGATGCTCGGTCTCACCCATAGATATAAGAAGAATGGATACGAAATGGGCCGAGAGAAATGAAGCAATTTTCGACCTCTGGTCTCAATGTGTTTGTATAAAACAATAACAAATTTCATGCAGAAAAGTTGATGTGTTTGGAAATTTGTTGAAATGTATTAGTTTCCCCGTTATCCCAACCACCCCGTAGATTGGATGGATTGAAATGAATGTTTATATAGAGAGTCTACAGCGCTGAGGGGTGGTGCGTGCGGCATTGAGGGGAAAGCTGTTTTACAGAGAGTAAGATTGCATGTGTAGTAAAATTGCTTCACTCACGTACGGGCTCATGCATTGTGATTGCGTGTCCATTCTTTATATCTCTATGGTCTCACCAGAAGAGGTGTACGTGTAGATGTGTGCGCGGCCACATTATAAGCCGTTCACACTACACTCTAAATCAAGTAGATTTAGAAGCTGTCAAAGTTAATCAGGTAAGCGTTCACACTACCCGACGTGATTTAGAATGAGGAGATTTAGAGAGCGAACTGTCATTCGAATTTGTGTGTACAATTTTTTTTGCATGAAAGTTGTTCAAAATGGTGCAGAAACATGCAAGAGCATTTTCTTTTCATTTTGTACAACTCACATTTTCCTTTTTTGTCTAATTTTTGCTATATTTGAACGAAATTCGAATGACATTTCGTTGAAATCTACTCTCCCTCTCACGGATGGAATTAAGCACGCTCTGAAAAAAATGTATGGGTAATCAGGTAGATTTAAGTTGATTTAGCTCTAAAGCGATCAGCTGATCGAAATCGCCTGATTTAGAGTCTAGTGTGAACGGGCTATTACTCTCCCCCATTGATATAAATGTATAGAGGATATGGGCATAGCGAAATTTATGTTGCCATTTTTTGAATTGTTTGATTTGCGTAGTGAATACATGCAACTGGCTTAAAAATACAAAGGTGTAGTGATTACACGATTTCGTATAATTAAAGGGGCCAATTTATTTTAGGTATATTAAAACTGTGTTTCGATTTAAGTGGAAGGATTTAATAGTAAAATACATTCACAATATCAATGAAAGGTTAGTGATGAAATACAAAACATTTCGCTGTCAAAGCTTGTGAATAATTGTACGTGGAAATTTTATTTATTAACATTTGTGATGCATTCAAGTAGAAGAAATTAAATCGATGATTTGAATAAATATCTGAATTTTATACCGAGAAATTCACCACAAATCAGTGAGCGTTATATATCAATGGTATTGATAATAATAACTACCGTTTAACTCATTTTTAACTCATTTGCACATGCATTTGTATATATATATATATATATATATATATATATATATATATATATATATATATATATATATATATATATATATATATATATATATATATATATATATATATATATATATATATATATATATATATATATATATATATATATATATATATATATATATATATATATATATATATATATATATATATATATATATATATATATATAAAGTAAAGCAATCCCACAACAACCCTTGTACGGGTCTAGGGGTTGAAGCTGGTAGAGAGCTTCATTACAATTTTTTTTAATCATTGTGGATACGAGTGTGGAGTGATTAGTTCCACGACTCACTTTACCCCTGATTTAAATCAGGTACCTTATCAGAGCTAGGTGAACTCAAAGCTTGGTGCGCGGACCCTCGTCCGAACCTGGATTTGAACCAGGGACCCCACACGCAAGAAGCCAGTGCTCTACCCACTAGGCTACTCAAGCTCTATATATATATATATATATATATATATATATATATATATATATATATATATATTTATGGATATATCATATATATATATATATATATATATATATATATATATATATATATATATATATATATATATATATATTTATGGATATATATATATGTATATATATATATATATATATATATGTATATATATATATATATATATATATATATATATATATATATATATATATATATATATATATATATATATATATATATATATATATATATATATATATATATATATATATATATATATATATATATATATATATATATATATATATATATATATATATATATATATATATATATATATATATATATAAATCTATATATACATACGAGTATATATGCATTTTAATAAAATTAATCGTTAAATTCACAAATAGATATATGTTCAAATATATGCATGGATATACATATATATATATACAAAGTATGCACAACTTTATTTGTACATGTGTATCATTATTTAACATACTCCATAAACATTTATAAGAAAATTTGATGCAAAAATATATATTTATGAACCCCTTAGTTAATTATATAAATTGCAGTTTTTCACGATTCTATCGCGAGCTGGTTAGGATAGTTGCATTGAAACGAACGAAAACTCCTGCTCTTGTTATTGTTGTTTCCAATGCTACTATTCATATATAAATACATACTCGATAGAAGCACTAAGACGCAACTATTATCACAGTTTCACACCTCCCTCCTCTTTTCTAAACCGGGCTTGTGACCGGCTACGGCAGATTTACAGTGCTGTTTCAACAATTAACTGTTCTTGGCTTCAAAAGTTATTTTTTTTTCAATTTTATTTATATACCTGGGCATATGCTGAAAACGGCCCCTATCAGTTATTAATTTAGTACCCGCTTTGACCTACTCAAAAGCTCGATATGTCACATTAGCTAAAATGTAAACAAACCGAGGGATGTTATTGCTCTCGCGACAATTACATAGCTAATCTTCACGCAAATGAAATTAACCTGCGTATTTGTAATTGAAACACTTCACACATTCTTAATCAATAGTTTTATTGAAATAACACTAAACCGTTCACTCGTAAACTTAATTCGTTTTCACAATAACCAAACCGCACAACATGAAATCTGATTTGTCTAGCTATGTACAAATATTAACTTAATTAAACAATCACTCGGCACTGCCACTGATATGCATAAGAGACAGAATTTATCATTTTTTTAATGCACTACCCGATTACGATTTTTAAGACATTTTAGAAATGCGCGGCGTGAAGACATTCAATTTTATAAAAGTCGCGTTGACAGTCCCAGTTACTGAAACGACGATGAAACACCAGGGAATGTCAGAACACTTCGTTTGCACTAGTGATGCGCGATTACGAGATATTAAAATCGATTGTTTCGATTGTTCAAATATCTCGAAACATCTCGATTATTTAAGTTGGACTCGATTGTTGCAATCGAGATAATCGAGACAATCGCGCGATTCGAGATAATCGAGACAATCGAGCGATTCGAGATAATCGAGACAATCGAGCGATTCGAGATAATCGGCCGATTCGAGATAATCGAGCGATTCGAGACAATCGAGGCAATCGAGACAATCGAACATCTCGCAATCGATCATTCGGTCGGTCAAGTCATCGACAATCGGTTGACGGCAATTGAGTGGGCCATAAAGCACGTTTCGTTGGCTCAGCCAATAAAAAAATGTTCAAATATTTCAGCAAAAATATTAAGTGTTATTATTTGATCAAACTGCAATTTTTTGGGAAATATTGATGTATAAAAGGATATGTTTATCTTAAGTTAAAATTAAGATATCTTTAACTCTTTGGTGGCGGTGGGCATGTTAGTGTTTAAGCACACCAGTATACACAGTACGCTTGTAGAACCGCTTGTGAAGAATAGATTTGAATGGATTGGATATACTATTTAGTAGATTTTTTTACGTGTGCATACATATGGAATGTAATGATCAGATATGCATGGAAATTTGTATGGCTAGCATTTATCATGTATAAATGGCTGGTAGTTTTGCTAAAACTATTAAGTCTGACCAAAGTGTATGATCAAATATTATATGAAGTTGAGTTTTGTCATGCTGTTAAGTATGTTAAAATAAAATCTGCTTTTAGATAGTGCAGTTTGAAAGCATATCATTTATCCAGTATTTTCGTACTTGCGAGTATTTTATTCAAATATTCAAAAAGTTTTTAGGGCAAAAGTACCTGAAATCGGCCAATTTTGGGTTAGAGTGGTTTCGGACATAACGGGCCAAGACCTATTGCTGTGATACAAAGATTTCGGTTTTGTAGGGGAGTAAGGGGTTTTTTGGCCATAGTTTGGCAAAAACTGCCTTTATGGCGCTTTCAATGATTGAAAGTGGTCGGGGAGTACAATAGTGATATTTTAAGGATGAAAAAATTTTTTATGGGGAAAATTGGGCAAAAACGTCGAAATTTTCCAAAATTTTTTTTTTGCGTAGCTTGAATTCGGGGACATTTCTGAGCTGTTTCGGGCGAAATGTCCATACAAGTCTGTGAAAAAGTGGCCTAGATTCGAAGATATGGCAAAATGAAATCCGCCGGAAAACCGACCGGAAAAACTGAAAGTAGCACTAAAAGTGCTAAATAAGAACAGGTTGAGATCCTTTTTGGTTCGATGATTGGCTTCTCCGGCTGTGCATTATGCCGTATCTTCGAAACAAGGCCACTTTTTCCCAGACTTGTATGGACTTTCCCCCAAAACAGCTCAGAAATGTTCCGGAACTCAAGCTACGCAAAAAAAAAATTTGGGAAAATTCGACGTTTTTGCCCAATTTTCCCCATAACATTTTTTTTCATCCTTAAAATATCAATATTGTACTCCCCGACCACTTTCAATCATTGGAAGCGCCATAAAGGCAGTTTTTGCCAAACTATGGCCAAAAAACCCCTTACTCCCCTACAAAACCGAAATCTTTGTATCACAGCAATAGGTCTTGGCCCGTTATGTCCGAAATCACTCTAACCCATAATTTGCCGATTTCAGGTACTTTTGCCCTAAAAACTTTTTGAATATTTGAATAAAATACTCGCAAGTACGAAAATACTGGATAAATGATATGCTTTCAAACTGCACTATCTAAAAGCAGATTTTATTTTAACATACTTAACAGCATGACAAAACTCAACTTCATATAATATTTGATCATACACTTTGGTCAGACTTAATAGTTTTAGCAAAACTACCAGCCATTTATACATGATAAATGCTAGCCATACAAATTTCCATGCATATCTGATCATTACATTCCATATGTATGCACACGTAAAAAAATCTACTAAATAGTATATCCAATCCATTCAAATCTATTCTTCACAAGCGGTTCTACAAGCGTACTGTGTATACTGGTGTGCTTAAACACTAACATGCCCACCGCCACCAAAGAGTTAAAGATATCTTAATTTTAACTTAAGCTAAACATATCCTTTTATACATCAATATTTCCCAAAAATTTGCAGTTTGATCAAATAATAACACTTAATATTTTTGCTGAAATATTTGAACATTTTTTTATTGGCTGCGCCAACGAAACGTGCTTTATGGCCCACTCAATTGCCGTCAACCGATTGTCGATGACTTGACCGACCGAATGATCGATTGCGAGATGTTCGATTGTCTCGATTGTCTCGATTGCCTCGATTGTCTCGAATCGCTCGATTATCTCGAATCGGCCGATTATCTCGAATCGCTCGATTGTCTCGATTATCTCGAATCGGCCTATTATCTCGAATCGCTCGATTGTCTCGATTATCTCGAATCGCTCGATTGTCTCGATTATCTCGAATCGCGCGATTGTCTCGATTATCTCGATTGTCTCGATTATTCTCTCGATTGTTTTGGCGCATCGATTGCGATTCTCTCGATTGCGATTATCTCGATTGTTTTGTGGCGCCGATTGCGATTATCTCGATTGTTAAAATATCTCGCAATCGCCCATCACTAGTTTGCACGCATATTCAAACAAATGTTTCTGACAACAGTCACGTACAGTATACGTATATGCTATTCGCATATCCTCTATACTTTTATATCAATGCTCTCCCCCAAGTGGCGTACGACTATTCGAACGTCACTTTCTGTTTCTGTTTGGCTTTGGGTCCCGCGTTAGTTTATATTGGACCGCGAAGTTGACTGAGTGCTGGTCGATGTCTCTCATTGTTAGAAGTCGTCGGTGTTTCTTCCAGCTCCTGATTTTGAACATATGCTGGCTTCAAACGTTCGGTGGAAACTGTTGCGGTTTTTCTACCCAAACGAATTCGATTAACGGCTTCGTTGATGCGTTCGACGATCTCGTGCGGACCAGTATACGGTTGCTGATGTGATTTTTTCGAAGCGTCTCGTCTTAAAAATGCGTGCGAGCAGCTTGCTAAGTCCTTAAACACGAACGGAGCATCCCTGGTATGGTGATTGATGTGCGCCGGGCAAATTTGCTGCATATCGTGTCAAAATTTCGCGATAAACGCATGCGTATCAGGTGTTGATTGTGCTGAAAAAAATTCTCCAGGCAATCAAAGTTGTGTTCCGAACAACATTTCGGCTGCAGAGCATCCTATGTTCTCCTTGACTGCAGTCCGCAGTCCCAAGAGCACAGTCGGTAATGTTTCTGTCCAACGGAATGTCTCATGGCACATAAGTGCTGCTTTAAGCGTGCGATGAAAACGCTCGATCATTCCGTTAGAAGCAGGATGGTAAGCCGTAGTCCTGGTTTTTCTGCATCCGATGAATTTCGTCAACGATTCAAAAAGTGCAGACTCGAATTAAGCTCCTTGATCTGTAGTTACTACCTGGGGTGTGCCGAATCGAGATACCCAATAATTATAAATATTGAATGCAACTGTTTCGGCTTGCATATCAGCCATTGGTATTGCTTCCGGCCACCGCGAAAAACGATCAATCATGGTCAGTAAATAGATGCATCCATTTGATGGCGGAAGTGGACCTACTATGTCGATATGTACCTGTTGAAATCGGCAATCTGTCGGTTTGAAATGCTGTGGTATGTTTTTGGCGTGACGATGCATTTTCGAACGCTGGCATGGCAAGCATGTCTTTGCCCAGCGGGTGATATCCTTCCGCATGCTTGGCCATACAAATTTTTCGCGCATTATTTTACTCGTTGCACGCCCGCTTGGATGTGACAATCCGTGCACTTGCTCAAACAATTGCTTGCGAATGCACAGTGGTATGTATGGGCGGATTGTATCAGTTGATACATCGCAATATATTTTATTGTTGTCGATATTCAATGCCTGCAATTTCAAATTCGTGTTCGTACGAAGCAAATTTTTTAATTCTTCGTCATCTTTTTGCTTCTCTGCGATAGTTTTCGAAGTTATAATCGCAGTTACAGCATTTATTTCATTCGGGCGCGATAAAAAGTCGGCGACTACGTTTTCTTGCCCGTGTAAATAATTAATTTGAGTTGTGAATTGCGCTATAAATTCCAACTGTCTCGCTTGGCGCGGTGAAGCTTTTTCTGGCCTTTGTTGGGAAGCATACATTAATGGCTTATGATCAGTTCTGATTGAGAACTGTCGTCCTTCCAACATATACCGAAAATATTTTATAGCTTCATATATAGCCAATAGCTCTCGGTCGTAAGTGCTATAGTTCAGCTGCGCTTTGTTGAGCTTTTTAGAAAAGAATCCGCGTATTTTCCAAATATTCTCTTCTAATTGTTCGAGCACGGCTCCTATTGCTATATTAGATGCGTCTGTGCTCAAAGCAATTCGCGCGCTATTTTTCGGGTAGGTAAGCAAGGATGCTTCCGAAATTAATCTTTTGCTTTTTTCAAAAGCTACCAAAATATCTGGTGCCCACGGTACTGGACGTTTATCCTTTTTCTTGGAATCAGTCAATAAAGCATTTAAGGGTGCTAATGTTTGCGCTGCATTCTGCATAAATCGCCTGTAAAAATTCAGAAATCCAAGATATTTTCGTAATTCCATAATTGTACTTGGTTTCTTGAAATTTTGAATCACAGCTACTCGGTCTGGCAAAGGTTTCATGCCTTTTTCGTTTATTTGATACCCGAGATAATTTACCTGGTTCGAGGCAAACACACATTTCTGAGGATTTATTTTCAAACCGTAATCGGTTAAGCGTTTAAATACCTCTTTTAAATGTATTTTATGATCGTCTACCTTTTCTGACGCTATAAATATGTCGTCGAGATATGCGATGCAGAACGGCAAGCCTCTTAACACGGTATCTAAGAATCTTTGAAAGGTCTGCGCCGCGTTACATAACCCAAAGGTCATGCGGCAGAACTCAAATAAACCAAATGGCGTGATAACAGCCGTTTTTGGGATATCGTCTTCGTGTATTGGCATATTGGTGGTATGCACGTTCGAGATTTATCGTCGAAAATATGGTTTTTCCGTGCAACGCATATGCAAAATCTTGGATGTTTGCAATTGGGTATTTATCTGGTACCGTGACTGAATTTAGCCGACGATAGTCACCACATGGTCTCCAGGCACCGGATTTCTTTGGTGCTAAGTGAAGAGGACTGGCCCAAGGACTATTTGATGGTCGACATATACCCATCGAGAGCATGTACTCAAATTCTTTTTTGGCAATTAAATATTTGTCAGGCGCAAGACGGCGAACTCGTTCGGCTATTGGAGGCCCTTGAGTCACTATTCTATGTGTTATCCCATGGGGCTTAGGATTCTTGAAATTCGAAGATTTCGTTATCCCCGGGTATTCTCGGATAATCGCCGAAAAGTCTTGGCTTTCAGTCAGGGCTATTGATGGAAGTGCATATGTAGCTTTTGAGGCCATAGTGAAAAGGTGAGTTTTTCCATCGATCAGACGTTTCTTTTTCAAATCTATTAGTAGATTAAAATGCGAAAGAAAGTCCGCCCCAATTATGGGTTTCTCAACGTCCGCCACATGAAAGTACCAAGGCATGTTCCTACGGAAACCAAAATCTACGTGGTAAAGTTTTTCGCCACATGTTTTTATTGGCGTGTTATTGGCTTGCATACAGCGTGAAATTAGCTGGCAATGTTTGTTTCCCACCTAATTTTCGTGGTAACACCGAAATACTAGCGCCAGAATCAATAAGGAATGTAATTCCCGAATGGCGATCGGTTAAAAGAAGGCGGTGTTGGGTGTCGTCACCTTGATCGCTTGAAGACGACGACGTCACTAGTTTAAATGCTCGTTTGGTTGCGAGTACCGTGCACAAAATTTCTTACATCTTCTCGCATTGTCGCCGAATTTATAGGAAAAAAACATAATCGCTCACCTTGTGGCTGGTATTGTTACCTAATCGCCTGCTTCCTGATCGGCTACGTGATCTTGACGTGTCTCGAACGGAGAGGCGTTCAATGGCCTTTTCGATTCGTGCGAGTCGTGTGTCGATATCGGCTTCCCTCGCTGACTCTTGCTTTCTTCGATTAGTTGTCACTTTTTCGATAGCTGCTACCGTTTCACCAGTGTTGAACTCAGCCAAAATGCGGTCCGCCATTTCTGTTAATACATCAATGTGCACTTGTGTCGTCACGGAGAGAATGGCGCGTGGTTTCGCCGGTAGACGACGAAGCCACAAAGTACGTAATGCTTCTGCGGAAAACTGATCGTTGGCCAGACTCTTCATTTCACGGTATAGCTGCGACGCACAGTGGTCTATTTCGCGAAAAAGGTGAACTTTATTCATGAGAACCACTAGATGTATGAAATTGAGTGTTTCTTGGGTTTTCAAACATGGGAAATCTATTTCTGGGGTTGTGTTGGCTCCAACTTTTAACAAAAAGTTTCCAAAAAGGGTCGAAATTTGGAAAATTTCACTTTGTGGAAAAACATTTTTCATGTTAATAAACGAGTGTAACCTATTATTTTCATAGTATTTTTGCTGGCTAAACACGAAACCGCTGTCCAAATCCGCCTATCGTGCCTCAATGTTGAGGAAAATATCATTTTTAGAATTGTTTCCTGCTGACGCAATTTTTATAAATATTATGACGTGATAGCCAAATTTTGGACCACATTCGTGACAGCAAGCAAAAATGCTGTGGAAATGATTATTCAAATTCGTTTGACACAAATGATGTCGGACAGTATTATTAATTTGATTTGCACCTCTACCCACAAAGTTTAATTGAAACAATTGTAATTATTTTGAATAAACTTTTTTATAATAGTAAATCAACTAAACAAAAATAACATGCGGAATTCTATATATGTACATATTTGAAGTAGTGAAAAAGGCCTATCTACAGCATATAGCAAAACACATTGAATTTACAAATATTATCATTCACCCATGCATGCATATTTACAATTTGAGCAATTAATACCTAGCACGAAATTGTTTTGTATAGGTAAAAATATATTTTCGATAATGTTGCTTTGCATATAATTTCGATACTAAGCATATACATACCTCAATTACTCTATGATCATACATGAATTATCATATGAACATATTTCATTGAATTGAATTCAGAAGCAAGTTGGGAAATTTGATGATACTAAAGTACAGGTGAATGAGTAAATAAATGTATGAACAGCCAAATAAACATATGCCAATTGAAACTTTGCCAATAATATAACAAGTAAGTGTAGGGTTTAGAAACTATTGTTTTATTTATGAAATTCAACGTTGTGTTTATCTCAATCTCACAAGCTTCAACCTGGTACAAATGCTTGCTATTGTGTGCTAGTGCAAATGATAAGAAAATACTGCAGAGCACGTGGACTGGCGGAATAAGCACGCAAAATGTTGTATTTTATGCAAGGTCGCTGAACTTTGAAAGGAGTTTACGAGCGTAGCCGCAGCTAGCCGCAGGCAAACTAAGTTTAGATAGTTACTTTGAACTTTAATGAATACAACTAGACGTATTTCGTAACAACTTTTTGTGACCCTCTAAACTTAAAAGGGACTAGAAGTTTTAAACACCGAATTCCTATACTATCTGCAGTATGGATACGATGAAAGGGGGGGAGGTTAAATCATCAATGTCTTTCATAGATTAATAACGCTGTATTACTCAAAGGTATTTTGATCTTCATATTCTTAATTTAAAAAATAGGTTAAAAGACAGATG
>CANBKX010000195.1:0-27500 GCA_947369275.1 Nemotelus nigrinus
TTTTATTCAATAAATGTTAATAAAATGTATCCAAAAAGTATTGGAAACATTCTCAAAGAACTATTTGAAACCTGCTCAAAACTCTTCCAAAAATTCACAAAGAATTCGTAAAGAATTCGAAATGAATTCGCAAAGAATTCGTAAAGTATTCGCCAAGAATTCACAAAAAATTCACAAGGAGTTCCGAAAGAATTCGCAATGATTCTTGAAAAAAAGATCCATTGTACGAAAGCTTTTCAAGAGCATAAGAGGGGAAAGTTTGAGAACTTTCGGCGTTTTTGTAACGTTTTCCATATACCGGTCTTAAAGAATTCGTGACGAATAAGTTTGAGAATCCGAAACTTTTTTCTGAATTCGCTTCAATTTCCTGAAAGAATTCTCAACGAAATGCCGAATTTGGCACACTTGGTATATATATATATATATATATATATATATATATATATATATATATATATATATATATATATATATATATATATATATATATATATATATATATATATATATATATATATATATATATATATATATATATATATATATATATATATATATATATATATATATATATATATATATATATATATATACATATATATAAATGTATATATATATATTTATATATACACCCGGCCTTTTCCTGGCTCACTGTGCCCTACGCCTGCACGCCAAAGCGATGCGACGCAGTTTGGCGATTTCATCGTTCTACCAGAACGCATGTTGTACGACTCGGCTATTTTCATGACTTTACGATTTGGTTGATGATTGGCATTTTAGGCAATGGCAGGAACGATATGGCTTAGTAAATGGATCAAGTCATGAAAAATGATTAAAAAATACGCATTTGGGCTGGTGGTTATGGCATTCTGGACCAATTCGTTTTATGCGTGGTAGCGCCGGAGTGAAATCCAAGCGTGAACGGGTCCAGGCTAATGAGTACGATCGAAACCGGCACCGTTGAGGCGGTGGTGCAGGTTCGGTTGACATTGTTCCCGATTAGTGCTGACCTGGCTTTGAGATCCAGCCCCATGAACGATGGTGATTAACCTTCACGTTGACCTCCCTGTTATGCAAAGATAACCACGAGCTCATTAAGGTGACTGCACATCCGGGTCGAGATAGCGGCTCTGAGTTGGGACCCAATAAAACAGATGACACAAACAACAACAAAACTAACAGACAAAACACATGGATAACAAGACGTGATGACAAATATGGCGACGCAGGGCGAACAAGGCACCACCATCGACCGTTTCGCGCTTGCGAGGAGGCCCAGGGTCCAGAGAACAGCTCCACCTTCGAACATTGAAACGCGAGTTGGGGGAGCAATCAGTTCCGGGGGCGCAGTCGATGCACAAGGAGCTAAAACTGCTGAATCTGACAGAAGTAGTGCTCTTGAGATTCCAAAGAGTCTTTCACAGGAGAACACGGACACGAGAGCATCAGAGCAATATATAACGCTAGCACGTGTATCCCCTAGAAGGGAATACATAAAGCGCCAGCGAGTGACCGAGGAGGATATGTTGAAGTGACAACATATCCTTCGTAAAATGTCTCAAGCAGCCAACGCTCAGAGAAACATTTCGAAGCACATCAAAGATGGTATGCTTGAGCTGGAGCAGGCCTTTGAAGTCATCCTCACCTGCCGACCAACTGGTAAAGGGCATAGATGGACTACCAGCGGGGTTTGGAAGAACAGACCGCTGAACCAGCCACTCCTGCAGGGGTCCTGGAAGTAGATCAGCCACGGCAGAATAAGCGCGTGGCTCAATCCAGCCCTGAAGATATTCAAGAAGTCCGGGTGAAGAGGGAGTGCCAGTTTCTGACATCAGGAAGTGGGTGACGGTTACCCACAAAACAGGGAAGGGAAGTGTCGTCAGAACACAGCCGGCAGCCGCTGGGCCGGAGAAGGCTCAGAAAGAGGGTAAGGACGAAAAGAAAGAAGTGGAAAAAAAAAGAAAAAGAAGAGTAGACGAAGACAGAGAAGAAAAAAAAGCTGTCATCGTAAAAACAGCTAAGGGAACTAACGCGCAGGTTCTGGGGGTCATCCGCCAAAATGTTTCTCCGGATGATACTGATACGCTAGTGAGGCGTATCAGAAAAACAGCAGAAGAAGGGGTCCTTTTGAACATCCTGCACTGCAATGACCGCATAATATTGCAGGACTCGATCCGGGCCACCGTAGATGGTCAGGGGAACCTGAAGCTTGTGATGCCCAGAGTCAAGATTGAGCTTCTCGACCTCAGTCAGCGAGGAGGTGACATCCGTCGTCAAACGTGAGGCTGGAGAGGAAGGAGCCGGTGAGGTGAAAATCACACTCTTCCCCCTAACACAAGGGAACAAAGGAGAGCTGCTGTGGAGCTGGATGAGGCACCAGCATCCGAAATTCTCAAGTCTGATCGAGTCCGGGTGGGAATGATTAGCGCTCGAGAACGAAGGTGGACTGAGGTGACACGCTACTACCAGTGCTTAGGCTTCGACCACACAAGACGTAGCTGCAAGGGTCCGGAGCGGAGCACCAGCTGCTGGAAATGTGGACAAATTTCAAGGACGCACTTGATGCCAAGAAAAAGCAGGGAAAGATATGAGAGTATTTCAAGGAAACCTGCAGGGCTGTAGAGCAATAAAAGACCTCCTCACGCAGCAAGCCTTAAAGGGTTAAAGAGCCTTAAAGATGCTTTGGAGCACGCGGCGATTTTGATCGCTGACGGGCAGAGGGCTCGCATCAGCGCCTGCGGCTCAGGCAAGGGTCACGTGCGGAAAAAATAAGGGGAGATCACTTTTGTAGGCTGCAACTTATCCCCGAATGACTCAACGCAGGAATTCGGAGATAAACTTAGCCTACTTAATACCAATACACCTTAAGTAATAAAAAACCCTAAGCCAAATTACTTTCCATGACGTCATGGAAACTTACAGCGATAGAAAGGTGTTTGAAGTTGCCATCCGAAAAGATCCAGGTTTTATAAAATTTAAGCCTTGTTTGCTTATTTTCATTGCAAATTTTCGCGATGTGAATACTTAATATAAGCATTTATAGGCACAATTATAACAAAACTGACTCATGCTGGTATTTTTAACACATCTGCTTCACGTTGAAATCAACCTACTCTGCGAATTTCATATTGTTCCGATGGCTGCGTTAGAAGTTATAGGAATACAAAGAAATTTGGGAGTAACACTCGCAAAAGTTTCCAAAGTTTCCAAGTTTTCTAGACCTTAATATTTGTTGCAAAGTTTTCAATTTTTTTTTATCTTAATATGTTGAAATAATTTGAAACTCGCGCCTTCCTTGTTGACACATATGGAGTTGCTGGTGCTAAAAAGAAGCACGAAGCAAAAGATGCTCAAGCGGTGTTTCTTATTACATCAGTGATGGATTTTGAACAAGTTACTCTTACAGAAAGTTGTGCGACTTCAAACAAATACTTGAAAAGCTCGATGCAATTTACGACAAAAAACACACTTACACTTTGCACGCGATTGTTATGTACATAAACGTGGTGTGCGTGCTACAAATAAAACCTGTTCAAATGCAAAGGGAACTGCATTTAATACAATTGATGATAGTGCACTAGAAATGTCATCAGCTGATACTTGGATTTTAGATAGTGGAGCGTCTGCTCACATGACTTTTCGGCGTGATTTTTTTTGCACTTTCAACGAATACGACGACATTAATTCGTATGTCACATTAGGTAATAACGAAAAGTTATCTGTGAAAGGAATAGGAACAATGAAAATAAAATGTTTAATAAACGGCAACTGGTTGAACTCGGTGATTGAAAATGTGTGGTACGTACCACACCTTCGTAAAAACTTATTAGCGGAAGGATCGACTGGTCAATAGAAGCTAGCAAAGCTTTCGACCAAGTCAAGACTGGTTTAACAGAAGCCACTCTATTGCCCTTTCCGGACTCAAACGCCGAGCTTGGTCTATTCGTAGACGCTTCCGATTCCGCCATCGGGGCTGCTCTGCAGCAAAAATGTCAATGTCCCTTGGTTTTTACTCGGCCAAATTAAGCGACGCACAAAGAAAGTATAGTGCATACGACCGCGAACTCTTAGCGGCTTATCAGGGCATTCGTTATTTCCGATACTTTTGAGAGGCCCAAAGGTTCACACTATACACCGACCACAATTCACTGACTTTTGCAGCAAACCTGTATCGACCTTTCTTACGGTCTCCGAACGTTTTAAGGTCATTCACATCAACATGGTTGGTCCCCTTATACACTCGCAGGAATATACTTACTGTCTCACCATAACCGACCGTTTCACACGTTGGCCTGAAGCAATTCCTTTAGCCAGCATTACTGCCATTGACTGTGCTACTGCTTTATTAAGCACCTGGATTGCTAGATTTGGAGTTCCCCAATACATTGTCACCGACCAGGGCAGACAATTCGAGTCAGTGCTCCATGCTGAGCTTGGTCGACTCTAAGGCTTCGAACGCAATCGTACCACAGCGTACCACCCTCAGGCCTACGGTTTCTTAGAAAGGTGGCATTGTACACTTAAATCGGCTATCATGGCTCACAACGATGTTTCTTCTTCTTGGATTACGATCTCTACTCTGGGGCTCCTACTAAACTTAAGACAGCTAACACGAACAATCATGTTGAGAAAGCATGCTCCAAACTGCCTTTCAAAGTAAACCGAATGGCATTCTACGTAAATAAAGTTCCTCACAATGCTGATGATGGATGGCTGGGAAGACTTCTTGAAGCTGATTTCTGCATCACCGATTACAAAATCGAACAACTACCCCAGCGCAAATGTAGATCACCTAAGCGGTACAAGGTTTTTATACCAACTAAATATGCCTGGCTCTTTATCGATCTCAATGGAAATAGCGACAGGTTCGACTGGAAAGGAATCACGTTCAGCCCTTGGAAGAAAGTCAGCAACAAAATTAGCAGTAAGAAAAAAAAGAATATTGTAAAGAAAAAATGTATATATCCAAATGTCCCTACCTGCGATATCCCCTTCAACCACAAACCTTACTCCTTATCTTCTCCTAAACCTCTTCTTCTCAAAGATACTGATCGTCTGCCTCCCACAACTTCACGAGACCGCCTCTTTAGCGGTCCGTTCAATGTTACTTCTAACCGTACCAAGAGGCTGAAATCACTTGATTTTAGTATTTCCTTTTCCTCTTCTCTAAAAGCTTGTAACAGCGCGGCGAATATAGGCCCATTGAGAAACCATAACAAAGGGACTGCAAATCTTGCATCCACTGCGGCAACGGGAACTTCAATATCGAATGATAACTTGGCGACTTCTGCATCTCCTCAAAGACCAGACCAATCTGTTAGGAATTTTTCCTAACAAAACACACACAAACCTCAAACTGTTTTACCACAATTGTGGTGGTATGAGAGGTAAACTATCTAAACTTTTTCTTGACGCCAAATCATGCCATTTTAATTTATTTGCCTTCACTGAAACTTGGCTTAATGACTCACATACAAACGAGGAAATTCTTGACAGTAGCTGGACCATTTACAGAGATGATCGCGACTACTGCTCTACAGGCCAAACGCGAGGAGGTGGTGTCTTAATTGCTGTGAGCAACAAATTTTCAAGCAAACGCATCGATACCACACCAAACGTAATGTTCCAGCACTTAATTCTTCAAATCTCTTTGAATAATACATCGATTTACATTGGTGTAGTTTATATTCCACCCAGATCCGACGAATCGGTATACGACCATTTATGCGAATCTGTATCTTCCTTCGTATCATCCCTAAACGAAAAGGACAAAGTTATATTCCTGGGAGATTTCAATTGCCCCAATCTATATTTCATTCCCGATGAAAATGACACTTACCTGCTCCCTGTAAACCTTTCAGATCGCAACGACTTTAACCTTATGAGTACCTTCTATGGCAATGATTTGCAGCAAGTTTGTCCGGCTCCCAACCAAAACGGTAATTGGTTAGATCTTGTGTTCACTAACGCTTATGACGAGGTAGTGGGAAGTCCAACTAATGACATAGAGCATCTTTTTTGTAATAGTTCGCACCATTCAGCACTCTCAGTTGAACTTGCCACTCCTGATTCTACTTACTTAAGAACGTACAATAATTCAATTGTATATGACTTTCGTAATGCTAATTATGAAAGCATTCACCATTTTCTTGACTCTATAGATTGGACGAATATTCTTTCAACTTTAGACCTTGAGGAAGCCATTTCTACTTTTTACAATAAAATATTTGACGCCGTTGAGAGATATGTACCAAAGATAAAGAAAAAGAATAAACTCTCTGAACCATGGCTTGATAGGGACCTTAGGCATTTACGGAATCGTAGGAACAAGCTTTATAAGCGAATTAAAAATAATATTGACGTTAGTTCGGCTATTCAGGAAGAATATAACGAAATTGCTAAGCAGTTTTTAACGAACTCCCACGAGGCTTATGACAACTACATTAAGACTACCGGCGAAAATATAATCCGCGACCCGAAAAAATTTTATGATTTTGTAAATGTGAAGCGGAAAACTACTGGTTATCCATCATCGATGTTCTTTAATGATATCACTTCTTCCTCTCCTAATGTGATTTGTGATTTATTCGCAGATAATTTCCAGAATATTTTTATTGCTACTGACTCATCAAACTCACATCTTCCTTCGTCCCATTCTAATCCTACAGCTTTTATCAGTCACTTAGAAATTACACGTGACGAAATACGTAAAGCTATTTCGGAACTCGACTGCAACAAAGGTCCAGGGCCAGATCTTCTTCCTCCAACTTTCTTGTGCAAATGTGTAGAGCAGCTTATAACTCCCTTTCATATTTTTTTCAACAGATCACTTTCGTCTGGAGTTTTCCCATCCTGTTGGAAACTTTCATATGTCACACCCATCTTCAAAAATGGTGATAGACGCTGTATCGGAAATTATAGAGGTATTGCCATCTTATCTTCTATTCCGAAACTTTTTGAAAAGATTGTCTACGATAAACTTTCTCCACTTGTTGACTCCCGACTGAACGAGCAACAACATGGTTTTAGAAAAGGTCGCTCAACTACCACAAATTTGACAGTCCTAATCTCAGACGTCCTGTGTAAAATGGAGAAAGGATACCAAATTGACGCAGTCTATACAGACTTTAGTAAAGCTTTTGACAGAGTTGACCACCCTACCTTAATTCTAAAGCTACTGAATTTCGGACTTGGTGGGTCTTTGCTTAGCTGGCTGACTTCTTATCTTGGAAATCGAACTCAGCTGGTAAAATTTCAAGGACTTTTATCGAAAAATATTTCTGCTACCTCTGGTGTACCACAAGGTAGCCATCTTGGCCCACTTCTCTTTAATATATTTATTTCTGACCTATCTGACGTCCTATCAAATATACCTCATCTACTTTATGCCGACGATCTCAAAGTCTATCATATCATTAAATCTAAATCCGATGCACTCTTTCTCCAGTCCAAACTTGATTCACTTGATTATTGGTGCAATGAAAACAAGCTCTCTCTCAACATTGCTAAGTGCCAAGTTATAAGTTTCTCCCGAAAATGCACCGTCTCACATAACACATACTTCCTCGGGAATAAGTTGTTAGCTCGAGTTGATAACGTTGTCGACCTTGGTGTTGTCTTGGATGAGCGACTCCGCTTCACCTTGCATTATGATAAAATACTTTCCCGGGCAAACAAACAGCTAGGCTTCATCAAAAGACGTGCCAAGGAATTTCGTAACCTGTGGGTCACACGATCTTTATACATCTCCCTAGTACGCCCCATTCTCGAATATGCTTCCATTTGCTGGAATCCGGCTTTTGAAACCCACAGTAGCAGACTCGAGTCCATACAAAAGCAATTCTTACTTTTCGCATTGAGAGAACTATACAGCCCTTACGATTTTAATACCCTCCCTCCTTATGAGTTTCGACTGGGTCATCTAAACTTATTAACACTTGCATCTAGAAGAAAGATGCTTTCGGCCTGCTTCACATTCGACGTCATTAGAGGCGTCATCAAAGTTGAATTTCTGAATAGCAAAATAGTTTTGAATAACCCTGTAAGAAACACCAGGTCCTCTCGTTTACTTAAGGAATATCCACACTCCACTACTTACGCAGCTAATGAGCCGATAAATAGATGCTGCAGGATATTCAATAGCATAAGTAATCTGTATTCTCCAACAGTCTCAAAATTATCCTTTAAATCCTCCCTTTTCAAAGCCATCCGCAACCCTTTATCCTAAGCTATATGTTCAATGTTTTATTTATTTATTTGTTATTTATTAATTTGTTATTGATTTATCTTGTTAATTATTTTATTTAATTTTTCGTTTTATTTCTATGTACTCGTAATTTCCAATTTTGTTTTTTTTTACTGTTTACGTTACTTGTACCTTGCTTGGTTAAGAAATAAAATAGAAGAATTCACAGCATCACCGGTACAACTCCTGTATGGAAAAAATCTGCGTCTTCTTAGTGATTTTCTTCAAGAAAATCCTAGGAAGACTAGCCAAACAGACTTTGCCTCCAAACTAACGGCTACAATGGCGAAACTTCGACCGGTTGATGCTCAACACCACACAACACCGAAAATATTCATCTTCAAGCAACTCGACTTTTGCTCACACGTCTTCGTTAGAGTCGACTCTGTTAGTCCACCACTCATTCCACCGTACGACGGTCCTTTTATAGTCTTAGCCAGACATAAAAATTATTTCACACTTGACATAAGGAATAAATCCGTCAATATTTCCATTACCAGGCTCAAACCCTGTTACATGTCTTCCTATACGGAACCTGCTGACAAACCCTCTACGAACCAACAAACATCGGAAACTTTGACTGCACCATTACTACCTTCAGCTCCCGAAAAGAGACCAGCGAGGAAAGTTACATTCGCTCCGTACGTCTCTCTAGCTGGGCGAACCACAAAAGTGACACTCTCCTATGCCTCGCGATAACGGGTAAAACGCTGGCAGGGGATTGTTGTGGATACACAAACACCTACACTTAACATTTTCACATTCACTACTTACCACACTACTTTGAATCAAACATAACACACCATACATTTTCAAATCAAGTAGACTAAGCCAAAAAAATGTATTGAAGTTTTGTGGAAAGACACAAGTGAAAAATAATGTCAATTGGTGTTTTTAAAAAGATAGGTGGAATTTTTCAAGTTAACTCGTACAATTAAATATTTTTAATATTTAACAAAACTAATAAAACTAATTGTTACCTTACTAGTTCTATGACTTATTTTTGGAAGAAAGAAAGAATAATCCAAATACTCTTTTATAGTAAAACTAAAGTCCATTCAAACACACAGTGAATCATTGTTATTCTAATGGCAATACAATATGAATACGACATACGAATACGACAAGAAATTCCTCGATCTTAAGTCATCTGACTGGTTATGAAAATTTGAAATGTCGAATATCAAAAGTGCAATTGTGTTGTGCCGCCGGTTCGCAAATTTACTTGTGATTTGCAACTGGCTTCGATTTGATGTAGCCGTAGACCAAACTGCAGATATGTACTACGTTTTTTGTTTAATTTATCATATATTTCGCGCATTCATTCGCTGCTTTGCCCTCGCCAGTATCTGGATGTGCATCTTGTAGCAGTGCACCCAACCAGATTTACCCTATCATCCACGTCTACGCGTATTAACGTTCAGAGTTATTTTCCGGGTTGTGTCGGTGTTTCTGTTTCCATCTAGAATTTAGCTAACTACTCGTACGCCGGTATTGTTTGCTCGTCGCCAGCTAAATTTGGGTCAAGTGTTGACCCAGGTCGGGAGTCGTCAGCATAAGTAATTGGAATCGCGCGCTGCTCTGTCGTACGTGTTTATGTTTACACTAAACTCCATCTAATTATGAGATCTTAGCTAACGATTAGTGTTTGAGTTTCACCTCCATTGACCTCAATTCCGGAGGGCGGTGGAGTTTTTTTTTTTGTTTTTATACGGATTTCCGCTTGTAATTTGCTTGCACTATTTTCAACCGTGACACCCCCCTCTCCTCAGAGAATTCCCTGGGAATTCTCGACGCTATTTCTCCAGGACACCGCGCGAAACTACATTCCGAATTAAACCTTGATATTTCGGTACGCTTTAGTTTCTCGTAAAACTTATTCCGATCGTTGATATTCCCTATTTGAATTCTGGATCGATCCTTACGCCAACTGGGTGTTAAGCCCGACAATCGACCCACACACTTTCACACTACAAACCCCATATACAACTTATCATGCATGCTTATGTGTCTCGACTAATAGCTCTAACTGGTGTTGGTATCTGTACCCTTAATATTTCGATATTCTAATACGACCTGAGTTTGATTTTAGCTTGCCTTACGACGACATCAAGAATAAAAATCAGCCTGCACGAGAAGAGCGAAAACAAAACGAAAGCGAAAAAAAATATATCAAATCAGCCCAGAAGAAGCACGGAACTCAAGCCCAAACTATGGTATATTATTTCATTTTTATCCCTATACTAACTCATACGACTAACCCCTCGAAATTAAACTATAAACTTATACTAGACTTACTACTACTAACCCTTCACCATATATTGTTACAACACCTTATCAACCCACCACCGAAGTTACTTGATAATATTGATTCTACTCGCTATAGCCTACCGTTATTGTAAAGCTTACTCCCACCACCTCTCTTTTTACATTGTTTACCGCGTCCGCATCCCACCACCCAGAGACTTACTACTCATCTTATAAAAAAACTATCTCTAAATACAAAATCCGCCACCAAAGTCCATGCTAATCCCGTTCGCCTTCCACATACATTTTGAGGTCTTTCGCATGCCAAGTGCCTGCATTTTTACCTTTTCCGTCGATCAATTGGTATGTCCACGCTGATGTCTTCCTTCTTAGTGTGAAAGGTCCGACGTACGCCGGGGCTAATTTAGCTGAAAAATTTTTACTAGCGTCCGACAATACGTAACTCTTCCGCCAAACTCTTTGTCCCACCTGAAAGTTCTCTGTGCGTCGACAAAGATCATTCTGCTTTTGACTGGAAACCGCTGCCCGTCTCATCCTCTGGACCACCTCCTTCCATATCTTTTCCAAATTTATTGGGTTTATGAATGATTAAAACGCCTCTTGCACTCTTACTGGCCACTCCACTTCCTCCCTAAACGTGACCATTTTTCTCCAAAAATTTAGAAAGTAAGGAGTGAAGCCCGTGACTTTGTGCTTATACGTTCTCAACGCACACGCGATTTTACTCAGGTATTGGTCCCACGAGCGATGGTTTTCTGACGCATAACATCTCAGCATGCATTTTATGTCTTGATTACGGCGCTCCGCCAGGTTGGCCTGGGGATGATACAGCGCGGTGAAATATATCTTAACGCCATACTCTTCCACCGCCCGCTTGAACTGCTTTCCCCGGAACTGCACCCCGTTATCGCATATCAGAGCTCTAGGTACTCCATACACCAAAAAGACGTTCTCTTCTAACAACCGGAAAACAGCCGATGCCATCGCTGTCCGTACTGGCAGTATTATCGAGTATTTGGTGACATAGTCTACAATCGTGAGAATGTAGGTGTACCCTCTCGTTGACCTAGGTAATGGTCCCACTAGATCCACGCTAATCAGTTCCCATGGTGATTTTGCCTCGCCAGCCCTAGTGGACATCAAGCCCATCGGTGATTTTCTCTCCACCTTGCAGGTCTGGCACACGTTACAAGAACGTTCATATTTCTGTATGTCCCTCCGCATCCGTGGCCAGTAGAAGTTCTGAGCAACGTGGGCCAACGTTCGAGTAGCACCAAGATGTCCCGCCTTCGGGTCGTCGTGACACCGGTACAGTATGGTACCCCTTTCCGCTTTTGGGACTACCCTTTTCCAAACTGGCTTGACGTCCCTCTCGCTCATACGGCCTGGTGGTAGTTACTTCTATAGAGTGTTCTCGATCACTTTCTAATTAGCGAATTTCTGCGGGTCGTTCCAAACCTTTTCCACCATTTCCACAAACCATCGCTCTGGCGCCGGAGAAGTCGCTATGTCTCCCACCTCCGCAACCGCTCGAGACAGTACATCTGGCACCAAATGCTCCTTCCCTTTCCGATGAACAACCTCGAAGTCAAATTACTGGAGGCGTACGGCCCATCTCGCCAACCTGCCAGACGGGTCCTTCAGCTTGTTTAACCAGACGAGGGAATGGTGGTCGGTAATCGCAATGAAATGCGTACCCTCAATGTATGGTCGTAACTTCTCTATGGTCCACACAACCCCTAAGCACTCCCTTTCGGTGACGGAATAATTCCTCTCCCGCCTCGACAGGGCCCGACTCAAATAGCAGACCACTTTCACTCCTGATTGGTGAGCCTGGCTCAAAACGACCCCTATTCCGACATCCAATGCATCCGTCTGTACCTTGAAGGGGAGTTCGAAATCAGGGCAGGCTAAAATCAGCGCGGCCATAAGTTTCTGGTTGCACTCAACAAAAGCCTGTTCACATATGTCTGACCATATAAACTTACGCCCTTTCTTCAAAAGATCATTCAATGGCGCGACAAGAGTGGCATGATCCGGGATGAAGCGCCTGTACCAGGACACCATACTGAGTAGCTGCCGGACTTGTTTGACGGATGTCGGCTGTGGGAACCCCTTAATCGCCTCTGCCTTCTCGGGGTCTACATGCAGGCCTCTTTTGTCCACTAGGTAACCTAAATACCGCAACTGAGCCCTGCAGAACTGGCATTTATCTTTCGATACTCGTAGACCTTCTTCCCTCAGCTTAGAAAAAACATCTCGCAGTACTTCCAAGTGTCGCTCGAAGGTTTCCGTGACAATAATGATATCGTCTAAGTAAGTGATCACGAAAGGTTCGAGAGCAGACCCCAATACCGTATCAATCAACCTCTGCCATGTGGCTCCTGAGTTATGGAGACCGAAAGGCATCCGCCGAAAATTGAACAAACCCCTAACCGCCACGGTAAAGGCTGTGTACTGTTCAGATTCCTTCGCCATTGGCACTTGCCAATACGCCGATTTTACGTCTAGTGTCGACAGATATTTAGCATTTCGAAGCTTGTCGAGAGTTGGCGAGATGTACGGTAGCGGATACGCATCTTTTTCAGAAACGGCGTTTACTTTGCGAAAATCGACGCAAAATCTGTAAGAACCGTCTTTTTTGCGAACCAACAAAATTGGAGAGGACCAAGCACTTTTCGATGGCTCAACCACTCCCATTCGTAACATTTCGTCAAATTCCAAGTTTATCTGTTTTTGAACCGCGGGGGAAACGGGATAATACTGCTGATGGATTGGTTCCGATTTTGTCTTTATGAATTGGCTGACGGACTTTGCGCAACCCAAACCATCTCCCGTCAATCCAAACTGTTGCTCTAATAGCTCCGACAGAATCTTCACCACAAAGTGAGACCAACCTCGTAGCGCTTTCTCGGTTCCTGATTCTACAGTGGGCACGGAGGTCCATTGCTGCCCTTTCATGTCAAGCACGACTCCATAAAAGTTGCCAAAAGTCTACTCCTAGGATTACCTCTTGTGGAAATGCCGCAATCACCAGCACTTCTATCACATGTTTGCGACCCCTTAAACTGAATTCTAACCTTGTCATACCATCCACAGCGCACGTCTCTCCGTTTGCCAGCCGCACCTCCCCTACTCTGTCTCGGTCCAAAATCAACCCTTTTGCTTCCAACCGTGACCATCCTCTCTCTCCCAAGATCGTTCGGCTCGCGCCCGAATCCAGAAGCCCCTCCATCTCCACACCTTCAACCTCAATTTGTTAATGCGGCCGACTATCCTGGCCGCTTCTTACCAAGGCGTAATCCACGTTCACCGAATGAATCAGTTGCTGCGGCCTCATCCTCGTGCTCCCTCTGCCGCTTAGTGAGCACGCCGGTCGTTTCCCAAGTCTCGTTGATCCGGACGTGCTCACACCACTGGCTCCTTCGCCCCAGATCGGCACGTGGGACATGCTGCTTGCATCACTTCTTGTCTGCCACACCCGAAACATCGTCTGCGCTCTGTGCACTCTCTAGACAGATGACCATCCTTCCGACAATTCCAACATTGCACTCGCCCGTGCCCGGTCAGTACGGCTATCTGCCCCTAAGGCTCTGCTCCCACGTATGCCAAGTCTGGCTCCAAGCAACGTCGAGATCGCGTATGGGGTGGCATAAACGCTGCTACTGACGCTCTGGTGGCATCCAATGTCCGCCCCATCCTCACTATTTCAGCTACTGACGTGATGGGCGTTAGACTCAACTGCTGCTGGTAGAAAGGGGCAATGTTTCTATGCAGCGTCCTTAACTTTTCCTCTTTCGAGCAGTTGGTCCTCAACCAGCTGAACAGACGCTCCATTACCGCCACGTATACTCCCATTGACTCGTGCTCTCCTTGAGTGTGCCTTCGGATCTCATCCCGCAGCCGATCCTCGTAGTCTGCAGGCTAAAACTCTGCCTTCAGTTCCTCCACGAGCCCATCCCTGCAACTGACCAAGTCACGATTCGCCCGGAACCAAATGAGAGCCTGCGATTCAAAGAGATCCACTGCTGTTCTAAAAAGTTACGGCTTGGTTAGTCTCCTGGCTTGCCGTTATTCTTCCACGCGCTCCAAAAAAGCGCTCACTGACCCTGTCGAATCGCCACTGAATTTAATCCCCCATTTCGCCACTTCCGCCAGGCTCGAAGCTGTCGCCGCCTGTGGTGGGGACACCTCCGGCACATGATTCGCTGTCTCATCTTCGTCATCGCTAGATTCTTCTGAGTGTCCAACTAACGTTCCCATCGCTATTATCAACCGGTTCCGCAACATATTCGCTCCTTCCTTCTGTTCTTGAGTGATTGCCCGTATGTTACCTAACTGGCGTAAACTGAACTCAATTTTCACTCTCGCTTTAATTTAGTCTAAAGAGGTCTTATCTCCCGCAACTCTTGCTACCAAGTCTTCGATTTCCGACGCTTTCGCGGATAGTTCCGAAAAATCCGTATCATACTCGTATGGATACGCTGCCTCCACGTAGGACGTGTCCAACGCCGTCTCTGCCTTTAACGTTGCCCTCAGCGTCTTCCGCATATTGTCGACGGTATTCTGCGGAAAGCCCCGAATAGCGAGCTCATATGTGAGCTCGTCCTTGCTCAAGCGATCAACTTAAATCTTCATCGCACTGAACGCAAGAAGAACAATTTCCTCTTAAGCCCGGTCCAGACGCTAGGTTTTGCACAACGTTTTATCTGCGCAGTCAAAACGTTGCAAAAATAGAGAGCGTCCAGATGATGCAAATCTGTATTTATTTTAGCGCAGTTTTACTGGCGTCACCATGGAGGAAGAACTACTCTGGTCAATTTTTGCATGTTGTCTCGTGAAGAATAAGAAACAAATGGAACATCTCCAAAGTACCCGGCGTTCACAGTGGTCGAGGAAATGGCTTCTAAAAAGACAGCACTTTTCTCACATTAAATTACTGCGTGAATCAAGTGATGAGCCTAATGATTGGCGGAATTACTTGAGAATGGATAAAGACACATACATTCATTTATTGGAATTAGTGAAACCATATATCACAAAAGAAAATACTTGTACACATACTCAAAAAAGTCTGCGTACACTTGTTGGTGAAAAAAATATGTTAAAATAAATAACGTTTCCAATTGCTTATGACTAAGAATTTTAGTTTATTGCTTTCAGTTAACACTATAGTAACTAAGGATACAACTCATTATTTGTTCGTTGATGTTATTATTAAAAAAAAAAAAATTTGTGCACAAGCCCATCAAAATGCATCCAAAAAAGTCTGCGTACGCCTGAAATAATTTAATCATTTAAATTGAATTCACCTTGATTAGCTTATCCGATTAATCACCTTAATAGCTTGTTGCAAACCCTTTCCTATAAATGACTTCTTTTAGCCTATTTTGCATGCAATGAACTAGCTTTGTAGTTTCTTCGGCCGTTATACTGTTCCACTCCTTCAATATGACATTTTTAAGTGATTCTTTGCTTGTGATTTGATGATGTCAGTTCAAAGTCAGTTCCACAAATGTTCAATGGGATTTCAATCCGGTGATTGTGGGGGTGGGTGCATTAATTTTGGGACATTATAGACCAACCAAAGCTTATTTATGTGAGCAGTATGTTTGGGGTCATTATCGTGCTGGAAGTAAAAAGCATTCCCTAGCCTTAATTTCTCAGCACTGTAAATCCTGTAAATCCCCAAACAATGTGATGTGTACGCAGACTTTTTTGGGGCGGATCAGAGACTTCTGAAGATTAAAATCACCATATCTTCTTTAATTCTAAGAATGTTTTTATCAAAGCTGCATTTATGCATGTCTAGCAGTGTACCCTTTCTTATCAAAGTATTTTAATCAAGGGCACTTTGTTGGTTCGTGGGCTTTTGTCATGATTTAGATATTACTAGTAAGGTGTACGTAGACTTTTTTGAGTATGTGTATGTGTAAAATACTTTCGTACAAGGCAATAAACTCAGTCAGAAACTCCTGTGAACATTGTCGAAGATTTGCCATTTGCTAAAAATAAATAAAAAACGTAGCTAATCGTCCACACGTAACGACATGTCGGCACAATTCACGGATAACTATGCCTAACCACCTCAATTATCGCTGCAACTGTACTGTCTCCGTGCAGTTCTCAAAATTGCACAGTTTTCCTATCCACACGCAACGTTTTATCTGCAACGTTTAAGACTGTGCAGATAAAACGTTGTACAAAACGTAGCGTCTGGACCGGGCATTAAACGTTAAATTAAGGCTAGGGAATGCTTTTTACTTCCAGAACGATAATGACCCCAAACATACTGCTCACATAAATAAGCTTTGGTTGGTCTATAATGTCCCAAATTATTGCACCCACCCCCTAAATCACCGGATTTAAATCTCATTGAACATTTGTGGAATTGACTTGAGAGAAAAATTCGCCATCATCAAATTACAAGCAAAGAATCACTTCAAAATGCCATATTGAAGGAGTGGAACAGTATAACGGCCGAAGAAACTACAAAGCTAGTTCACTCCATGCAAAATAGGCTAAAAGAGGTCATTTATAGGAAAGCGTAATTTGCAACAAGCTATTAAGGTGATTAATCGGATAAGCTAATCAAGGTGAATTCAAATTAGATGATTAAATTATTTCAGGCGTACGCAGACTCTTTTGGATGTATTTTGATGGGCTTGTGCATAAACTTTTTTTTTTTAATAATAACATCAACGAACGAGTAATGAGTTGTATCCTTAGTTACTATAGTCTTAACTGAAAGCAATAAACTAAAATGTTTAGTCATAAGCAATTGGAAACGTTCTTTATTTTAAAATATTTTTTTCACCAACAAGTGTACGCAGACTTTTTTGAGCATGTGTACTAGTATTTTCTTTTATGATGTATGGTTTCACTAATTCCAATAAATGAATGTATATGTCTATGTCCATTCTCAAGTAGTTCCGCCAATCATTAGGCTCATCACTTAATTCACGCAGTAATTTAGTGTGAGAAAAGTACTGTCTTTTTAGAACCTCGACCACTGTGAACGCCGGGTTCTTTGGAGATGTTCCATTTGTTTCTTTTTCTTCACGAGACAACATGCAAAAATTGACCAGAGTAGTTCTTCCTCCATGGTGACGCCAGTAAAACTGCGCTAAAATAAATACAGATTTGCATCATCTGGACGCTCTCTATTTTTGCAACGTTTTGACTGCGCAGATAAAACGTTGTGCAAAACCTAGCGTCTGGACCGGGCTTAAGACTGTGCAGATATAACGTTGTACAAAACGTAGCGTCTGGACCGGGCATTAGGCTGGTCAGTAACAAACGAAACCACCAAAACCGCACTCTCTAAATGGTTTATCCCTAAATTCCAATGTTACTAGTTCCTAGAACCAGAGAATTTACAAATAAATATATATGTATATGATGATCTATAATATATACTATTGTCATGCAAAATAGTAACCAGAAATGTATAAAGGCTCTAAAACAAACAAACCCAAATTTAATCCGCAAAACAAATAGGGTGTATTTTAAATAAAATATTCGTATCGCGATTTCTCTTTAATGATGCTACGAAATATGCCTTAATGGTTTCATTCTTTCTGAATTTTCGTGCCTATCGAGCCTCTCACAATTTGGAACTTGAGGTAGATCCCTCGTTGGGGCCCTGATTTACTCGACGCTCGCTGTGCTTTTTCGTTCGTACAACCGCAACTCCTTTTCATTGATGAATTCCGCTTCGCAATCGTTTCGTCTAAGTAATCACTACACTGGCTTTAATCGTAGATTGATCTTCTCTCCGCAGCAGTCACTTGGAAGAATATATTATAAAAACTCTAGCGCACCTGAACCGCTAGAAACACTAATGTTCGAAAACAGTAGAAGAATCGTGCAGGTTTTAAGTGCATATTCCACCACATGTGCTGCTTATTACGGCAAAACTGTTTCAAATGCCACGTTTAACTTTCGTCTTAAGAATGCATTATAACTCATATGGTGGAAGGTTTCAGATATTACCCCTGGCATGAATTTCAACGTTTATGAGAGCAAAACACGGATTAATTATATTCGTTATCAGTTGCTTATTTCACATAATTTTGAAAGCCGCATCTCATATAACTTCAATGAAGAAAATGCTCAGTGCCTGCAGCAATGTAACTGAAGTTGGTGATTGGGGCTGCGATCCGAAAAATTTGCAGAACCTTGCGAATTGCAGCATTGATTATTTATTTCATTGTAAATGTTTCCGGTATGTATACTAACTGTAAGCATTTATTGATACAAAAGTAGCACAACCGACTCGTGCTGGCAACCTTTCGCCAGTATCAAAGCCAAGAATATATCACATCTGCTTCACGTTGTCATATTACATTCGAAGTTATAGGAGTATAAAGAAATTTAAGGTTACCTGCAGCGAGTTTTTTCAAATTATCGAAAGCTTAATATTTGCTGTTTATTGTCACTACAATATCATTACCATTTGAAAATTCTACGATAAAACCGCTTAATAAAGATATTGCAATTAAACACAAAACCAACAATAGCTGGCAACCCTACCGTGGCTTTTCAACCAAATTTGGCCTGAATAATGTTTATGACAGGTTTCATTAATTGTAGGAAATTCGTATTGATTTCATGACTGCACTGGAAGTTATAGTGCAAAAAGTTTTATTTTCCTGAGCGAATTTTCCAAACCAAAAACACAAAAATTACCATAGCTGGCAGCACCAATCAAATTTTTCAACCCAATATCCACCAAGCAGAGATTAGAGCTAGGTTTAGCTACTGTGTCAATTTCATGAAAATCTGGTAACTAATTCACATTTAATAGGGCAAAAAGCAGTTTTTTTTCTTTGTAATTTATCAAGATGGCACCACTGGCACAGACTTGCCCACAATTCAAAATCGCTTCTATCAAATCTGGTCTTACTTAAGTCCAATGCATTCTGTAAATTTTAGCTGTATCTGATTATTGGATCGTGAGTTTCCGTGAACAGAAGTCTTTGATGCTAAAAATATAGGTTAACTGGGAGAGGGTTACCGTTCTTGTCCGACATGAAATTTCCAAAGTTTTATTTTGAACGTGTAGATAAAACATAAAATTTATATACAGATTGGTTTTATTGTAAGAAACGGACATTTTTTTGAATATTCGATGGTTTGAATGTTTTCACTTCCAAATTTTTTTTTTTCAAAATGAAGACACCAAAATTATCATAGCTGGCAGCTCCATACGAATTTTTCGACCAAATTTCTACCAAACGTGGCTTAAAGTAAGATCCAGCAATTGTGTGAGTTTCGTCAAAATCAAACGATTCAATCAGAATTTATAGGGCTAAAAACAGTTATCTCTTTTAGTGGTTTTTCAAGATGGCACCACTGGCACACAATCGCCCGCATTTCAAAATCACTTCTATCAGACCTGGTTCTATTTAAGGTCAATACATTCTGTGAATTTCAAATAATTCTGCTCATCGGATCGTGAGTTTCCGTGAACTGAAGTTTTTGATGCTAAAAATATAGGTAAATTGGGCAAGGGTTACCAGGCGTGCCCGTTATACCATATCTTTTTTTTTTTTTGATTATGTAAACAAAGCACAAAATTTACACGTACATGTTACCAGACGCTGCGAAAAAAATCTTCTCCGTTCCCTTTACCTCCCGTTGGAGTAAAAGGGGGCAATTTCGGGTGGCTCAGCTCACGCGGAGAATGGGGTGAGTCGAAGTTTTAGGCGCCACTCGCTTTGTTCTATCACGAAATTGCCTAACAATCGTCGCCTAGAAGCGAGAAATCGTCGACGATCTTTCCCCTCATAAATCAAAGTTTCAAAACGCCCGACGCGCACTAATAACACCAGCGTTACAAGTTAAAACACAATTCTATTTCACTTATGATTTACCTCCCTACCGACGGCGCCGCGTTACACAATGCGTGAAACTTATTCTAGTCCCTCACTATACTTAAATCTAAATTCTTTTATCTATAATATACATATAATCTATCTAACCTGTCTCGATACTCAGCTGCCACACAGTCGTTTCTTCGGGGATTCCCCCACGTTGCCGATTTCTAGTTGCTTATTCTGCTCACCAGCCTCACGTAGTTAATTCGCCACGGATCGCTGCACTACCTCGAAGCTACTCATTCGACTAAGATTGCCGCACCTCGTACTCGACTAGACGCTATATCGGAACTTTTATTTCGCTGAATCAAGCGCTCCGCGCTTCTGGCCTTTTCTTGAAACCGTCACGGTTGGCACGAATCTCCACTGTCGCTCGATCAAAGTATCAACAACTCCAGTTGGATAGTTCACCTCGAATTCGTCGTGGCTTGCCCAAATCTCCTCAGTCGTTCATTCGGCGATACTTCCAACGTCGGTCAATCCCCAGAAATGAAAAATAATTAATTTTCTCTGCTTCGCTGGATACGTCCGTATCTCACCTAGGTTCTGGATTCAAGAGACCAGATTTATGCTCGATCACCTTCCACTAAGCCTCGGCTAGTGGTTTCCATCCCGCTTCTGCGGTATCTCTGCAGACCGTTGGTTGTTCCATCCGCAGTATTGTTTGATCGGGTGCATTGGCCCCTTGTGCTCGCTACACGCGCCTGCTATAGTGCAATTTCGCGCACTTAAGTTCGATAGCAATCGGAACGCGCCCTCATCTTTTTGCCGCATGGTGGCGGTTCCGTCGCCCGTTGACGTCTCGTGTATCACTTCGTCGTTGTTTACACTCGCCCTGTCAAGAATTGCTGTGTTCATGGCCTGGTGTGCAATATATCCTTAGCGTTTAAGCATATTCACATTCGCGTTTAGCCAATTGTGTGCGGGCATTCGTGAGTTTCGTTACGCGTCAAACTCGGCCGAATCTAATCCAAATGCTGGTACGGCGCACCGAGGTCGCATGTTGTTTTGTTCACGGAAGGCTTAGGCGACTCGCCGGAATGCGATATGCGATAGTGCCGGTGTTGTAAAATTCCACGATCCTTCTGTAGCGTCCTGGCTCGCCCTCCCCCGAGTTTACTCTTTACTGGGTCAAGTCGTTGTCCTTCGCCTGGTTTGAATCGCTGGTGATGGCGTGACCTGGTGAGGCGCAACTCGTTTTACCGTCAGCGCGATGCGTTCCTTTCGTTGCTTGTTATACTATTTTCTAATTACATTCATTTTTTCCTTATTCTAATCTAATTATTGCTCTTTTACATCATTTGCCTAACCTCGTACGTACATTTTATTTTTAGGTATCCATCCGCTGGCGTTACATCTCCCCCTTCCCCAGAGAATTACTAAGTAATTCTTGTCTAACTTTCTGCCTATGGAGGCAATAATTGACGAAATAACCGCGAATTGCGCGCGCCACTATGACTCCCGGAAACTTTCGAATTCTAATTGCCGCGGCAGTCCACGACCCGTTTTTGGTATCTGTATTCGATCTTACGCCGAAGGTAAGTATTTCATTAAAATTCCCGCGACCAGCGCCCCGGTCTTAGTGTTTAGTAGTCAATCTTCGTGCTCTTGCCTATTTGAATTCTAGATGGTACGACACGATCATTGATGCTGGGACACACATTCACACCAGATTTACGCTATTTACTCTTCTTTCCGACCGAGATTTTGTGTTGTACTTTTTTTTTCGTCTCGTGGTTTGTACAGTGTTGGTAGATGTCGACCCTATAGATTCATATATGTACGACTTTATCAAACCCTAACGCAAAACAACCTGTTTCTTTTTAGGATGGCTACCTCTACCACATCCAACAAAAAAAAACGAAATAATATCAGAAAAAAAAACGAAAGGAAAGGAAGGAGAAAAAGAAAAAAAAGAAAATAAAAACAGATATGGACCCACCACCAAATGAACGGTATTGTATTTACACTCCTAGTAATTCTTATCGTATTATCTCATAAAACTACCATATGTATATATATTCCTATATCAAATTCTAAAGCAAAACAAACTGTTTCTTTTTAGGGTGTTTACCCCTGCCACGGCCAATGAAAAAAAACAAGATAATAACAAAAGTCTGAAAAAAGAACTAAAAGGAAGGGAAAAAAAAGGAAAAAAAAAAGATGAGCAGATATGGACCCACCACCAAATGATTGGTATTGTTTTTATATTTCTAATAACCCCAATGATACTACTACATAAAATTACCCTCCTAGCTTATCCGTAAATCCGATCTTAACTACGGTTTTAATCCAAGTTACCTGTCTAATCTATTAGTTACTTCAATACCCACCACCAGCTTACCCTAACAATTTATTCTCCCATACCAACTCCCCTATGCCATATTTTTCTGTTTTAACTATGATTCCCTGAATTTAACCACCACCGCTCAATTATTCTACCGATTTATTATCTTATTCTTAATTAAAATCTATCTTGTGCCTATTCGTTAGGTGCCAAAAGTCTATAAGTCACACCTCGCGATCTGGTCTTTGAGTTAGCACCTATTCCAGGCACCTAACTCCATTATCCTACTGCTATTGAAAGTAACCTATCCAAACATCATATGGTAAGAAAAAAACAGCACTTGGACGCCGGTCTCCGCTGTCGCTGACTTCTAGTTATATTCAGGTTCGGAATTGTCTTCCACATACCGTTTAAGGTCTTTTGCATGCCAGTTTCCTGCTGACTTCCCCCTCTCATCAACTAACTCAAAGGTCCATGCTGAAGTCTTTTTCCTTATTTTATAAAGCCCAACGAACGCAGGAGCAAGTTTGGCGGAAAAATGTTTGCTGGCATCTGACAATACATAGTTCCTTCTCCATACCCTATCACCAATCTGGAAATCTACCGTCCTCCGCCGGAGGTCATAGCGTTGTTTACTTGATGAAGCCGCCAGCCCCATCCTCTGGATCACTTCTTGTCGAACTTCATCTAGTGCTCTCGCGTTCCGTAGAGGGCTAAAACTTCGATCCCCGCTTTCGGGCGGTTCTGTCTCCTCTTGAAACGTAACCATCTCCCGGCCAAAATTTAGAAAATATGGGGAGTAACCGGTGACCTCGTGCTTATAGGTTCTCAAAGCGCAAGCAACCTTTGCTAAGTACTCGTCCCACGTGCGCTGGTTATCCGATGCATAGCAGCGCAACATGCACTTCACATCTTGGTTGCGCCTTTCGGCCGGATTGGCCTGGGGGTGGTACAGCGCAGTGTACTTAATCCGTACCCCATAACCCTCCACCGGACATTTAAATTGATTGCCCCGAAATTGCACGCCATTGTCGCATACCAAAACTCTTGGTACACCATACACCAGGAATACGTTTTCTTCCAATAGTCGGAAAACATTTGAAGCTGTCGCTGTTCGCATTGGTAGCAAGATCGAAAACTTGGTGACGTAGTCCAATATTGTCAAAATGTAAACGTGACCACGCTTTGACCTGGGCAGCGGTCCCACCAGATCCACACAGATCATTTCCCAGGGATCTTTAGCCTCGCCGGCCCTGGTGGCCATCAACCCAATCGGTGCCCTCCTCTCGACTTTGCATGCCTGGCAAACTTTACATTTCTCCACGTATCGGCGGATGTCCGCCCGCATCCCTGGCCAATAGTAGGTTTGCGCAACTCGGGATAGTGTCCGATCAGCTCCCATATGTCCTGCTGTAGGATCGTCGTGGTACCGGTTGAGAACGGCTCCCCTCTCAGCTCTCGGCACAACTCTTTTCCAACCGGTTTTGTTTCCCGCTTCTAAGCTGGTCCCCTCTGCCCGTTTCCACAGAGTGTTATCCATAGCTCTCCAGTTTGAGTATTTCACTGGGTCTCCTCGCACGTTCTCCAACATTTTCTCATACCACGGCTCCAGTTTCAGTGAGACGCCTATACTGTCTACCTGGTTAATTGCCCGGGAGAGTGCATCCGGCACCAAGTGCTCCTTCCCTTTTCGGTGAACTACTTCGAAGTCAAACTGCTGGAGCCTTACCGCCCATCTAGCCAGCCTACCAGTGGGGTCCTTCAGCCTATTCAACCAAACGAGTGAGTGGTGATCAGTAATTACGATGAAATGAGTGCCTTCAATATATGGGCGCAGCTTTTCGATTGCCCATAGCACCCCTAAACATTCTTTTTCCGTTGCTGAATATTTCCTCTCACTACTCGAGAGCGCCCTGCTGAGATAACACACAACCTTTTCTCCCGACGAGTGTGCCTGGCTCAGTACCGCCCCGATGCCCACGTCCGACGCATCTGTTTGTACTTTGAATGGGAGGTCAAAGTCAGGACACGACAGTACTGGTGCCGTAGTGAGCCTCTGTTTACACAAGGCAAACGCGCGCGCGCACTCGTCACTCCACACAAACTTGCGACCCTTTTTTAGTAAATCAGTCAGGGGAGCCACCATCGTTGCATGGTCCGGAATAAAGCGTCTGTACCAAGACACCATACCTAAGAGTTGTCTAACCTGTTTCACTGTTTCGGGACGCGGAAACTCGCTTACCGCCTTTACTTTTTCAGGGTCTACATGCAAGCCTTCTGCATCAACTAGGTAACCCAAATATCTCAACTGCGCCCTACAAAACTGGCATTTTCCACGTGACAACCGTAGACCCGCCTCTCTCAGTCGAACAAACACTTCTCGCAGGACTTCTATATGTCGCTCAAATGTCTCGGTCACGATTATCACATCGTCGAGATATGTAAACACGTAAGGCTCCAATGCAGGCCCGAGCACCGTGTCGATCAGCCGTTGCCATGTGGCCCCCGCATTGTGAAGTCCGAAAGGCATCCTGAGAAAATGAAACAAACCCCTTCCTGGCACGGTGAACGCGGTGTATTGCCTAGAGTCTTCTGCCATCGGTACCTGCCAGTAAGCTGACTTGACGTCCAGCGTCGACAAGTACTTTGCATTCCTCAGCTTGTCCAAAGTAGCGGAAATGTACGGCAAAGGGTATGCGTCCTTCTCAGATACCGCATTCACTTTTCGAAAATCTACGCAAAAACGATAAGTCCCGTCTTTCTTCCGAACCAGCAATATCGGTGACGACCAAGGACTTGACGACGGCTCGACCACTCCCATTCGAAGCATATCATCCAACTCAGCATTGATTTGTCTCTGCACAGCGGGTGAGACCGGGTAATACCTCTGCTTGATCGGGAGAGCCGAAGTTTTAATGACATGCTTAACTGCTTTCGCACAGCCCAATCCCTCGCCCATTAACCCGAACTGCTCCTCTAACAACATAGCCAAGTTCTCTGCTTCTCCAGTTGATAAGTCTGTCCGACTTCGCAGCGCACTACCCCCCACCGCCTCCGCTGAAGCGACCGACGTCCATTGCTGACCTTGCATATCTAGGACAACACCGAAACGCTGCCAAAAATCGATTCCCAATATCGCTTCCTGAGGAATCGACGAAATGATTAATACCTCCATGTCGTGCTCACGTCCGTTCAAGGCAAAACGCAACCGTGCCTCCCCGTCCACCGAACACAATGCCCCGTTGGCAAGTCGTACTTGCTCAGTTCCTCCATGACTACATGTCACACCCTTCTCTGCCAACCGGAACCACCCCTTTCCTCCTAGGATTGTGCGGCTGGCCCCCGAATCCAGTAGTCCTTCCATGACCATGCCCTCGATCTCCACCCGTAAGTGCGGACGACAGTCATGTTCGCTTCTAACCAGGGCATAATCTACCTTCGGCTGATGACGTTGCTGTTGCGGCCTCGGCCCAGTACTCGCTTGGCCGCCTAGCGAGCACGCCGGCCGTTTCCCGATTCCTCGATCCCTAACCGACCTCGATCCACCTGGTTATTGACCCTCACTCGACAAGTTGGACAGGCGGACCGCATGACCCCTAGACGTCCACACCCAAAACACCGCCTTGGCTCCGTACATGCTCTCGATCTGTGTCCCTCCCGCTTACAATTCCAACATTGAATTTGGCTTCGCTCGGACACTGCAGCAACTCGCTCCGCACTTCCCGTCCCTACATATGCCAGGTCTGGCTCTAAACAGCGTCTGGAACGGGTGCTGGGAGGCACAAACGCCGCCACCGACGCCCTAGTCGCATCCAGGGTGCGGCCCATCCTTACCAGCTCCGCGATCGATGTCACTGAGGTTAGGCCCAGCTGTTGCTGGTAGTATGGCGCGATATTTCTCCGCAATAGACGCAGCTTCTTTTCCTCTGAGCAACCTGCTTTCAAGCGACTGAAAAGACGCTCCATAACGGCCACGTAGACCCCCATGGACTCATTTTCTCCTTGTGTCCGCTTCCGGATCTCGTCCCATAGGCGATCTTCATAGTCCGGTGGGAGGAATTCTGTTCTGAGTTCCTCCACCAGCTCGTCCCAGTTACCCACTAGACCGCGGTTGGCTCGGAACCAAATCAGAGCCCGGGAATCAAACAGGTCTACCGCAGCCCTGAAAAGTTGTGTTTTGGACAACCCCCTCGCCTGTCGCAACTCTTCTACCCGCTCCAGAAAGGCGTTTATGGATCCCGACGAATCTCCACTGAATTTGATGCCCCATTTAGCCACCTCCGCTGGGCTCACTCCTCTTGCCTCCATTTGCACAGGTACCGTCTGCTCGCGAACGCCTGTCTCTACCTCATCATCGGTGGAATCTTCGGTCTTTCCAACCAGTGTCCCCATCGCCAGGATGAGCCTGTTTCGTAACTCCTTCACGCTATCCTTCTGATCCTTAGTGATAGCGCGCATATTGGCCAGACGCCGAAAGCCAAACTCCGTCTTCACTTTCGCCTTCACAAATTCCGACCTCGCCCCATCGCCTGAAGCTCTGTTAACCAAGTCCTCTATCTCGGTCACCTTAGCCAGCATCTCCGTGTGGTCTACTTCGAAGTCGAAGGGATAGTCGGGTTCAACATAAGACCTATCCAATGCTGCCTCAGACCTTAGCGTAGCCCTCAACGTTTTCCTCATAGCGTCAACGGTGTCTGCTGGAAACCCGCGGATGGCGAGCTCATAAATGAGCTCGTCTTTCGACAGGCGATCTACTGGAATCTTCATTATGAAATAGAAGATAATCTTTCTATTTTCTCAGACCCTAAAAATGCTCTTT